>CAWUFW010019870.1:0-170693 GCA_963921515.1 Calotriton arnoldi
ATATGCTGTCCACTAATTATAGTGGGCACCTTGCACCAGTCCAAACAACCCCTTATTGGAGATAGGTTAAAGACAACCTTATTGAAAGCTATCCTAGTGGTAGCTATGGAGAGCAGCCTTCAGGCTAAGTCTTGAAGGAATGTAAAGCAGCTTGTTTTACCAGTCTATAATCTCTTGAGTGATCAAATGAAAGAGCACCACACCAGGTATATATTCAAAATATATGTATTTATTGCTAAACACACCCCTCTAGTCTCTTTATGAGGCTAGAGTTCGAAGTACATAAGTTAGAAGTTATTTAAACACAGTAATAGCACAAATACACGTTTGGGCCCTAGGGGCGTACCAAACCATATACCAATAAAGTGGTATAAGAACCACGACTGAACTAGACACTAGGCCTAGAGCCTCTAGAAGTGCTTGGACCACAAGGAACCACCCAAGGTAGTGACACAGGGGACCCACGGGAGACGCGTGCAGTGTAAATACACAACCGCGATACGCCGTTGACTTCTATGGAGAAAGTCGTGATCGGGAAATTAGAGAAAAGGGACACTTAAAGGAGGACTTGGACCAAACCCTTTGAGATCTAGGACTTTGAAGAGTCTCTACCCACGGGAGCACCGGAGTACTCGTGTTACCTCACCCAGGGAAGCCGGGTGCATAGGTGCCTTTCGGGGTCGGGTTTCGTCGTCGATTTGAATGGCGATCTGCTGCAAAGTGCTGCTGGCGACCAAGAGAAAAGTGTCCGGGTGGATCCAAGAGTGGATCGGAGTTCTGAAGAACCTGAAAGCAGAGGGGACAGAGTCTGGGTCACTAGCCAGTGACCAGGAAGGCGATGGACAGATGCCCACCGATGTCGAGTGCTTCAGGTGCGTTGACGGTCGTCTTGACTCTTCAGCCACGAGGTCCAGGAGGCGTTGTCGGCGACCAGGAGCAGGATTCGGGCTGGTACACGATGTCTGTCGAGTGCTGAGGTGTCGGCGACCGGATTGGACCCAACAAGCCTTGGCAACGGCAAGTCTCGATGCAGAGGAAGATCGTCGATGGTGCAGACCAGCAAGGTCTGGGGAACTCACCCAGCGAGGGTAAGTGAGGGCAGGCCTGGAGCAACCAGGATGCCAAGTTAGAAAAAGATTGGCCTTCGTTAAGGGCTACTAGCCAACGGGCTAGCGACCGCGAAGGAGCCTCGTGACGCCGCACGTGGATCTGGCTTACAGGACACTCGTGGAGTGGGGGCCAGTGATCTTCGGTGCAGGTGGTGCTGGAGGCTAGGGCTACTCGGAGCCCAAAGCACGACTTCTTGGGAGACCCAGAAGAGGATGCACTTGCAAATGTGCTCGGTGTCCAGGGGTCACGGTCTCAAGTCACCCACGATAGCCACGGGCCTCAGCTTTGCTGGGGACTCAGGGTAGCCTCGGGGAAGTCTGAGAATCTACCTCTGGTGATGCGATGACTTCGGCGTCCGACGGGAGCTTCAGAAATGCGAACCAGACAGATGCTTCTTTGGTGCCTGCCAAGCAGGGGAGTCACTCCTTGACCCCAAGGGAGATTCTTCTGTCCTCTAATCGTGAGTAGAGCGTCGAAGGTCCAGGATTCAGTTTCAGAGTTTCGTCCAGGGATAATCTAAAGTCCTAAGGACTGGGTTCCTATACTTATACTAAGGATAGGGGTTGGACTACTCTGTGGCCCCACCTATGGGTGGGTCAGGGCAGAGGGGTGGCTACACCCCTTTCCCTTTGTCCAGTTCGCGCCAAAGCAGGGGCTGCAAGCCCCTGATCCGGTTTGAACTGGGGTATGCACAGGGACACCAAATGTGCCCCCAGTGCAGGACTTCAAAGCACCCGAAAGTGCTCCCGCCCAGCCCCAATACACATTATCCTGTCTGGGGAGGTGGTCACACCTCCCTGGGACAGGAAACCTATTGTCCAGGCCTCCCCTGCCGGAGTTTCGTCCAGCAGCAGGAGGCCAGACTCGTGTCTGTGGCAGCAGCATCCATTTTGTGATGCCAGGGCTTTGGAAAGAAGTTACCGGGCTAGCCAGAGTTAACATGTCTTTCCCTCTAGAAGGGTGGAATGCTACCCCCGCCGCCAGAATTGGCGGGGGGTAGTATTCCAAGATGTTTGACACCAAACACGACATGTTTAGGTGCAGCCATTCCAAAGTTAGCATTTTACCGCGAGGTTATAATGCGCTTAAGAGTATATGGTCAGGCTGCACTACAAACAGCATCAGAGAAGGTCTCCGAACGCTGCAGAGGGGCCCAGCTCATGCAGGGGCACCCTCTCACATAGGAACCATGCACTCTGCCTTTAGGATTGATAAGGCCTGCCTTAGGAGTGACTTATAGGTTTATATGTGTGTATGTATTTAGTGATATAGGTAACCTATATCACAGTAAGGGGTGCATGCACCACCTTACCCAGGCTGCAGTAGCAGACCTGTGGTGTCAGTTTGGATGGCCTTCCAGGGATGGCATAATACATGCTGCAGCCCCTGGCAGGCCTCTGAGGTACCTATGCCCTTGGTACATAGTATACCATATACTAGGGACTTATAAGGGCACTCCAGATCCCAATCAGTGATGTGCCTAAGGCACATGGAAACCATTTTAGAGAGGAAGCAGCTAGGCTGGGGTTCTGATTAGCAGGGCCCCAGCCAGACTAATGTCGAAAAACAGTGAAGCATCAGCAAAAAGTGGGGGTACCCATGTGAAGCAGATCCTACTCTCCTACACAACCCCCCCCAAACGTAGGGACATTAAACTAACCTTGCCCAGTTAAGTCTTCATGTTCTAAGTGGAAATACCTAGAGAGTCCATCTGCATTGGCATGGTTACTCCCAGGTCTATGTTCCACTGTAAAGTCCATCCCCTGTAGGGAAATGGACCACCTAAGCAGTTTGGGGTTTTCACCCTTCATTTGTTTTAGCCATAAGAGGGGCTTATGGTCTGTCTGAACCAGGAAGTGTGTACCAAACAAGTATGGCCTCAACTTCTTCAGAGCCCAGACCACAGCAAAGGCCTCCCTCTCTATGGCTGACCAACGTTTCTCTCTAGGGGTCAGCCTTCTGCTAATGAAAGCTACTGGCTGATCCTGACCTTCTTCATTCAATTGTGACAGTACAGCCCCTACCCCCAATTCAGATGCATCAGTTTGAACAATGAACTTCTTGGAGTAATCAGGACTCTGTAGAATGGGAGCAGTGCACATGGCCTGCTTCAGGTCATCAAATGCCTTTTGACAGCTAACTGTCCACTGAACCTTTTTGGGCATTTTCTTAGAAGTTAAGTCATTCAGGGGTGTCACTATTGATCCATACCCCTTGACAAATCTCCTATAGTACCCAGTCAGGCCTAAGAAGGCTCTCACCTGAGTCTGGGTAGTGGGAGCAGTCCAGTCCATGATAGTCTGGATCTTGCTCTGCAAAGGCTGAACCTGGCCTCCACCCACAAGGTGGCCCAGGTACACAACCTGACTCTGCCCTATCTGGCACTTAGTGGCCTTGATAGTCAGGCCTGCCTTTTGCAGGGCCTGTAAAACATTCCTGAGGTGGACCAGGTGATCCTCCCAGGTGGAGCTAAAGACAGCAATATCATCTAGATATGCTGCACTATAGGCTTCCAGACCTGTGAGAACTGTATTCACCAGCCTCTGGAAAGTGGCAGGTGCATTCTTCAGACCAAAGGGCATTACCACAAATTGATAATGCCCACTAGGGGTTGAGAATGCTGTTTTGGGCTTTGCAGTATCAGCTAGTCTGATCTGCCAGTAGCCAGCTGTTAGGTCAAATGTGCTGAGATATTTGGCAGAGGCCAAAGTATCTATGAGCTCATCTGCCCTGGGTATTGGATGGGCATCAGTCCTAGTGACTGCATTGAGACCCCTGTAGTCCACACAAAACCTCATCTCTCTTTTTCCACCACTGGTGTGAGGTTTTGGTACAAGGACCACTGGACTAGCCCAAGGGCTATCTGAGGGTTCAATAACTCCCAATTCCAACATTTTCTGGACTTCAGTCCTGATACAGTCCCTGACATGGTCAGGTTGCCTATAAATCTTGTTTTTAATAGGCAGACTGTCCCCAGTGTCCACTTCATGAGTGCACCAGGTGGTCTGACTGGGTGTCAGTGAAAACATATGTCTAAACTGATTGAGAACTTGCCTGCAATCAGTTTGTTGCTGGGTAGTGAGGCTGCCTGCCAAGGCTACACCATCAACTGACCCATCGTCAGGGTTCTGTGAGAGCAGGTCAGGGAGTGGGTCACTCTCTTCCTCCTGCCCTTCATCAGTAGCCATGAGCAAGCCCATGTCTGCCCTGTCCACATATGGTTTTAACCTGTTGACATGGAGAACCCTGTGGGGACTCCTGGGTGTTCCTAGGTCTACTAAGTAAGTGACCTCACCCTTCTGCTCAACAATAGTGTGGGGTCCACTCCATTTGTCTTGGAGAGCTGCTGGGGCCACTGGCTCCAACACCCACACCTTCTGTCCTGGCTGGTAAACAGTCAGAACAGCCTTTTGGTCATGCCAGGCCTTTTGAAGTTCCTGGCTAGCCTCAAGGTTTTTGGTTGCCTTTTTCATGTACTCAGCCATCCTGGAGCGGAGACCAAGTACATAGTCCACTATATCTTGCTTTGGGGGCTTGAGAGGTAACTCCCATCCTTCCTTCACCAAGCACAGTGGACCCCTCACAGGGTGGCCAAACAGAAGTTCAAAAGGGCTGTAACCAACCCCTTCTGAGGCACCTCCCTATATGCGAATAAAAGGCAGGGCAAGAGTATGTCCCATCTACGCCTAAGCTTTTCTGGGAGCCCTTTAATCATGCCCTTCAAGGTTTTGTTGAATCTCTCAACTAAACCATTGCATTGTGGGTGATAGGGTGTGGTGAACTTATAAGTCACTCCACACTCCTTCCACATTGCTTTTAAGTACCCAGACATGAAGTTAGCACCCCTGTCTGAGACTACCTCCTTAGGAAAGCCCACTCTTGAGAAGATTCCCAGGAGGGCCCTTGCCACCACAGGTGCTGTAGTGGTCCTGAGGGGAATAGCTTCTGGGTACCTGGTGGCATGATCCACTACCACCAGGATAAACCTGTGCCCAGAGGCTGTTTGGGGATCCATGGGACCAACAATGTCAATCCCTACCCTTTCAAAGGGCACCCCCACCACAGGTAGTGGTATCAGGGGGCCTTTGTAGTGCCACCTGCCTTGCCACTGGCTTGGCAGGTTACACAGGAGCGACAAAACTCCTTGCTGTCTTCAGACATGTGGGGCCAGTGAAAGTGAGGGACAATTCTGTCCCAAGTCTTGTTCTGGCCCAGGTGACCTGCTAAGGGAATATCATGGGCTAGGGTCAATAGGAAGCCCCTGAACTTCAGAGGTATAACCAACCTCCTGGTAGCACCAGGCTTGGGGTCTCTACTCTCTGAGTACAGGAGTCCATCATCCCAATACACTGTATGGGGACCACTAGCTTTCCCAGCAGCCTCAGCAGCAGCTTGCTGTCTGAGGGGTTCAAGGGAGGGGCAGCTCTGCTGCTCCTGGCTCAGATCTGCCCTAGAAGGTCCCCCTGTCCCCAAGAACTCAACCTGGTCAGGTTCAAGTTCCTCTGGGACAGTTCCTTCTTCAGGGCTGAGATCATCCCCCTCAAGGGACTGATCTTCCTCCTGAGCCAAGGGGGAAGGCACTGCCTTAACCCTACTACTCCTCCTCTTGGAAGGCACTTGGTCCATTCTTCCAGAATCCAAGGCCTGTTCAGTGCTAGACATTTTGGCTTGTGACCTGGTCACAGCAAACACATCTGCAGGGATCCCCAGCATTTCTGCATGGGTCCTGAGCTCCACTTCTGCCCAAGCAGAAGTCTCTAAGTCATTGCCAAGCAAGCATTCGACTGGTAGGTTTGCACTCACCACAACCTTCTTAAGGCCAGTTACCCCTCCCCAGGAGAAGTTAACAACTGCCAGAGTATGGTCTGTTCTGACATTGCTAGCATTGGTCACTTGGTACATCTCACCAAGTATAACTTGCCCAGGATTCACAAGGTCTTGTGTCACCATTGTGACACTTGCCCCTGTGTCCCTAAATGCCAAAGCCTCACGTCCATTGATTAAAGGCTGTTGTCTGTACTTGCCCAGATTACTGGGACTCACAGTGGAGGTCACATCCATGCCTCCATCACAGACTAACACAGCCTGAGTCAGTTCTCTGACTAGGTCAGAGCCCAACTCAGTACCCAGGGTGAACCCTACTAAACCCTTGGCTGGAGCACTCCCACCAACTGTACTAGGGGGAACAGGTGCCTTAGGGGCATTGGTGGGTGCTGGACTGGAGTCTTTGGACTTGGTGCAATCACTGGTCCAGTGGGTCTTTTGCTTACAGACCTTGCACCATGGTTTTCTTTGGCCTTTCCCTTTGGTAGACTGTGAATCCCCACCAGAAGAAGATTTTTGGGGGCCTGATGAAGACTTTTGATCTTTACCCTTCTCCCCACCCTTGTCAGAGTTCTTAGCATCTTGCTTCTTGGTTTCCCCACCTTGGTTCTGTACCTTCTGCTTCACCCTGGTTCTGACCCATTTGTCTGCCTTCTTTCCCAATTCTTGGGGAGAGGTCAGATCAGAGTCTACCAGGTATTGATGCAACAGCTGATTTTGACAGTTATTAAGAATCTGCTCCCTCATTATCAGATTGTACAATCCTGAGAAGTCACACACCTTACTGCCCATCAACCAGCCTTCCAGAGCCTTGGCAGAACAATCCACATAGTCTACCCAGTCTTGAGTCTGTGCTTTTTGGGTATCTCTGAACTTCAACCTGTACTGTTCAGTGGTTAGGCCAAACCCATCAATAAGAGCACTCTTCAAGACCTTGTAATTATCAGCATCCTCCTCTCTAACAGTGAGGAGCTTATCTCTACCTTTGTCAGCAAAGGAGAGCCACAAGATTGCTGCCCACTGCTCCTGAGGGACCTTCTGTACCTTACAGGCCCTCTCTAGAGCAGTTATCCACTTGTGGATGTCATCCCCATTCTGATAGGGAGGGACAATCTTGCTCAGGTTCCTATGGTCATAGGACCTTTCCCTATCTCTAGGGATATGGCTGCCACCATGGGACTCTAGTCCCAACTTTCTTCTCTCTCTAAAGAGATCTAGGGACTCCCTGTCTATGGCTAGTTGCTTCTTTTTGAGTTCAAGCTGAGCTTCCTCATATAGAACCAGCCTCTTTCTTCTCTCATGAGAGGATTCCCTCCTATGAGATGAGACAGAGCTCCCTATTGAGGTGCCAGAGTGGTTAGACTCCTGAGAAGAAGATCTAGACCTTCTGGGCACACTCACAATCCTTCCTGGGGGGACAAAGGGGGCATCATTCTGATCCTCCTCTTCATCTTCCTCAGGAGGGGTTGGATTATCCAGGTCAGGGCCATTGTCGCCCTCCTGGTCAGTTTCAGAGGGGGGCTGGGGGTACTGGTACCCCTGGTCCCATCCTCATCATCTGCCCCACCCTCAGCTCCTACCCCTTCAGTCCCCAAGGGCTTACTAAGGTCATAAGCCACCAACAACTCCTTGAGGTGTTGGGTGGTGGGGCTTTGGCCTGTCCTTATTTTTCTCAAGTTGCATAAAGCTCTCAATTCCAAGAATGGGAGTGTATCATACTTGGAGGGTGGAAGCTCAATGGCTTCCTGCAAGGATTCTTTAGATCCTGCCCTTAAAGACATTACTAGTGTGGTGTGGTGTATGCACTACCTACTCTAGTGTGGCCTACTAAACTCTCTTGAGTTGTAGAAAGGGTTGTGCTATCCCTTAACACACAACTCTAAGTTCAGTAGAACTTACTGTATTCTAAGCTTAAATTATATGTACCTTAGGTACCTTTAGTGGTTTTCAGTTGATCAATTCAATTGAGATTATCTGGTAAAACAATAGCAAGCTGGAATCCCACACGCTGCACACCAATGTGAGAAGTTGGCCTGGTATATGCTGTCCACTAATTATAGTGGGCACCTTGCACCAGTCCAAACAACCCCTTATTGGAGATAGGTTAAAGACAACCTTATTGAAAGCTATCCTAGTGGTAGCTATGGAGAGCAGCCTTCAGGCTAAGTCTTGAAGGAATGTAAAGCAGCTTGTTTTACCAGTCTATAATCTCTTGAGTGATCAAATGAAAGAGCACCACACCAGGTATATATTCAAAATATATGTATTTATTGCTAAACACACCCCTCTAGTCTCTTTATGAGGCTAGAGTTCGAAGTACATAAGTTAGAAGTTATTTAAACACAGTAATAGCACAAATACACGTTTGGGCCCTAGGGGCGTACCAAACCATATACCAATAAAGTGGTATAAGAACCACGACTGAACTAGACACTAGGCCTAGAGCCTCTAGAAGTGCTTGGACCACAAGGAACCACCCAAGGTAGTGACACAGGGGACCCACGGGAGACGCGTGCAGTGTAAATACACAACCGCGATACGCCGTTGACTTCTATGGAGAAAGTCGTGATCGGGAAATTAGAGAAAAGGGACACTTAAAAGAGGACTTGGACCAAACCCTTTGAGATCTAGGACTTTGAAGAGTCTCTACCCACGGGAGCACCGGAGTACTCGTGTTACCTCACCCAGGGAAGCCGGGTGCATAGGTGCCTTTCGGGGTCGGGTTTCGTCGTCGATTTGAATGGCGATCTGCTGCAAAGTGCTGCTGGCGACCAAGAGAAAAGTGTCCGGGTGGATCCAAGAGTGGATCGGAGTTCTGAAGAACCTGAAAGCAGAGGGGACAGAGTCTGGGTCACTAGCCAGTGACCAGGAAGGCGATGGACAGATGCCCACCGATGTCGAGTGCTTCAGGTGCATTGACGGTCGTCTTGACTCTTCAGCCACGAGGTCCAGGAGGCGTTGTCGGCAACCAGGAGCAGGATTCGGGCTGGTACACGATGTCTGTCGAGTGCTGAGGTGTCGGCGACCGGATTGGACCCAACAAGCCTTGGCAACGGCAAGTCTCGATGCAGAGGAAGATCGTCGATGGTGCAGACCAGCAAGGTCTGGGGAACTCACCCAGCGAGGGTAAGTGAGGGCAGGCCTGGAGCAACCAGGATGCCAAGTTAGAAAAAGATTGGCCTTCGTTAAGGGCTACTAGCCAACGGGCTAGCGACCGCAAAGGAGCCTCGTGACGCCGCACGTGGATCTGGCTTACAGGACACTCGTGGAGTGGGGGCCAGTGATCTTCAGTGCAGGTGGTGCTGGAGGCTAGGGCTACTCGGAGCCCAAAGCACGACTTCTTGGGAGACCCAGAAGAGGATGCACTTGCAAATGTGCTTGGTGTCCAGGGGTCACGGTCTCAAGTCACCCCTGATAGCCACGGGCCTCAGCTTTGCTGGGGACTCAGGGTAGCCTCGGGGAAGTCTGAGAATCCACCTCTGGTGATGCGATGACTTCGGCGTCCGACGGGAGCTTCAGAAATGCGAACCGGACAGATGCTTCTTTGGTGCCTGCCAAGCAGGGGAGTCACTCCTTGACCCCAAGGGAGATTCTTCTGTCCTCTAATCGTGAGTAGAGCGTCGAAGGTCCAGGATTCAGTTTCAGAGTTTCGTCCAGGGATAATCTAAAGTCCTAAGGACTGGGTTCCTATACTTATACTAAGGATAGGGGTTGGACTACTCTGTGGCCCCACCTATGGGTGGGTCAGGGCAGAGGGGTGGCTACACCCCTTTCCCTTTGTCCAGTTCGCGCCAAAGCAGGGGCTGCAAGCCCCTGATCCGGTTTGAACTGGGGTATGCACAGGGACACCAAATGTGCCCCCAGTGCAGGACTTCAAAGCACCCGAAAGTGCTCCCGCCCAGCCCCAATACACATTATCCTGTCTGGGGAGGTGGTCACACCTCCCTGGGACAGGAAACCTATTGTCCAGGCCTCCCCTGCCGGAGTTTCGTCCAGCAGCAGGAGGCCAGACTCGTGTCTGTGGCAGCAGCATCCATTTTGTGATGCCAGGGCTTTGGAAAGAAGTTACCGGGCTAGCCAGAGTTAACATGTCTTTCCCTCTAGAAGGGTGGAATGCTACCCCCGCCGCCAGAATTGGCGGGGGGTAGTATTCCAAGATGTTTGACACCAAACACGACATGTTTAGGTGCAGCCATTCCAAAGTTAGCATTTTACCGCGAGGTTATAATGCGCTTAAGAGTATATGGTCAGGCTGCACTACAAACAGCATCAGAGAAGGTCTCCGAACGCTGCAGAGGGGCCCAGCTCATGCAGGGGCACCCTCTCACATAGGAACCATGCACTCTGCCTTTAGGATTGATAAGGCCTGCCTTAGGAGTGACTTATAGGTTTATATGTGTGTATGTATTTAGTGATATAGGTAACCTATATCACAGTAAGGGGTGCATGCACCACCTTACCCAGGCTGCAGTAGCAGACCTGTGGTGTCAGTTTGGATGGCCGTCCAGGGGTGGCATAATACATGCTGCAGCCCCTGGCAGGCCTCTTAGGTACCTATGCCCTTGGTACATAGTATACCATATACTAGGGACTTATAAGGGCACTCCAGATCCCAATCAGTGATGTGCCTAAGGCACATGGAAACCATTTTAGAGAGGAAGCAGCTAGGCTGGGGTTCTGATTAGCAGGGCCCCAGCCAGACTAATGTCGAAAAACAGTGAAGCATCAGCAAAAAGTGGGGGTACCCATGTGAAGCAGATCCTACTCTCCTACACTCACAACTACCAGAGCCCTGAACTCAAGGGGGATTGTGTTACTGCTTTTGAATGTTGTTTACCTTTGCATGTGTAGAGTTAGAAATAAACTGCTCTAGTATTTGACTAGACATTGATTTATTGTTCGCGCTGCATGAATGTTGATTTATAAGTCGTGTTTACTGATCTGTATCTGCGCTTCCCCCGAAGGAGCCTTGACTTCTGGTCCTAAACTAGCCAACTGAGAGTCAGGTGCGGAAGGAGGTGCTTGGCTCAGTTGAGCGGGTAAGACGGGCCCTGGGACATTGGGAGTAAAATGGCCTCAACCACCACTGTTGGGCCCAGTAACTCATGCTTGCCCTGTGGACCCCTGAACAGGGTTCTGACAATACATTTAACAAATCAAAGCCTTGGGAAAGAGACACCTTGCGAAAGTGCTTACCGCTGTCCATGTGAATCGTATCAGTAAGGCCAAACTCTGTCATGCGTTGAGGTTTGTCCCAGGACAATCATGGAGTTTCTTTCTTTTTTCCTTTCATCGGACGATGTTATGTCGGGCCTGAAAAGAAATCATGTTTTTTTAAAACTGTTTTTATTGTTGATTTTCATCTGAATAATAAACTCAACCACATAACAGTACATATATCATAAGTCACAATACATCTTGGGCACTATTTCCTAGTGTAGAATCATTAAAACTATCGAGACCATCCTCCCCCAATACATTCTCCGCTCATTACCTCACATCCATAATTCAGTAGATCATTTCTGGTACCCCCTCTCCGATTCCCCATTGCATCTTGTTTAGCTATCCACCTCCCCATCCCTTAATGTGGCCCACCAATCCCATATCTTGTGATGCTTCTAAGGGCATTCTTTAGCCTGACATATTGGGAGTTCAGGAGTTCAATGTGTGTCCAATCCCCTTTTTCACCTAGCGATGCATGGGGAGTGGATCTCTCCTTCCCCAGGAAAAATCCAAGTACAGGAAGGTTTTGTTCTGAGCATGTGAAACAATCTTCTTCGAGGGTATTCAACAATGCTATCTTGGGCTTCAAAGGTATGGGGCGTCCAAGCAATGACTGAAAAGTATGAGATATGCCCTCCCAGAATTAAATGATACCTCCTCAGGTCCACGTTGTAATGAGGATGTCTCCAATCTCAGTGTGGCATCAAATACAGTTAGGCCCGGAGCATCGCTGTATTGCCTTTCAGGAGTTAGGTTTACTCTATGAAGTATTTCAAACAGGAAAAAATAATACCTACCAGATATTGCAACCTTCTGAGTGGCTAGCAAGGTGAACCTACACTCTTCATTTTCCAATGGTCCAATATTTTTTACCAGGTTTCTCTGAGTTGACCAAAGGTACCTAGGTATTAAATATAACAGATTTCTAAATGTAATTTTTTTCACCCTTTTGAGGAAGCTGTGACATTGTTATTTTACCCTCCAGTGAGTTTAAGTCAGGGATTTCCTCATCTGTCCTAACACATAACGTGATGGCATGCCTTAAATGGAGATTGAGAAGAACTGTGTATCGGGTACTTAATAGCCTTAACCCATCCCTTAAATTCATGAATGACTTCATCTTTCCCCAATACAAACACTCCTAGGTGATTCAATCCATTGAAGCCCTCAAGGGAGGTCACCTCCAGTAGGCATGCGATTACCCACAACAGTGTCTGACCCGTTCCCTTTCCTGAACAGCCTGTCTGTTTAAGTACAGCTTTTCAGGTTTGTACTAAAAAGTTTGTTACGGGTGGAACATCATGTAATAAAGCTGGTACACTGGATGGGGTAGATAGAAGATAATTTATTCGATATGAAGAAGGTATCTACAGAGGTAATGTCCTACCCACACAGCGCCAGCAGCAACTGACCAGTGGAAGTTCTAGAGCCACATGAACAAGATGAAGACTCTAGAATGAGGAACCCCAGGCTGAGTGTGATGCATAGAACCAGATGACACGCAGGTCATTACACACCTTCCCCCTTTACACAAGAAAAGCAGAAAAGAGAGGTACATTGGGACCGGGAGGAAGGAGAGGGCAAAGCAAGAACAAATAATGAGCAAAGAAAACATCAACGAAGAACAAAATCATGTAGTTTTGCCGGAATCTTTCCAGTGCGAGAACTCTTTCGTAGAGCAGGCAATTCTTTAGTAGGATCATTCGGAACAACCAACTCAGAATGTACCTTAGTGCGCATGGGGGCAATCCTGTTCAAATTCCAGATGCGACCATCATTCAACTTTACAGCATTCTGAAAGAGTTTCTTCACAACAAAAGGCGAGGAGTATTTTGAGACTCCAGCGGACCTCTGAGGAAGACGTACTCGCACTCTGTCGCCCACTCGCACGCGAGTGTGAGCGTACAGCGTGTCTGGCATCAAAAATACTCTTTCCTTTTGGCAATCTTCAAATCCTGACCTTCTTGCCAGGACACCTCACCAGGATCCGTACAAGGGGAACCCACACTGGGATTTTTAGTAGGAATCACCACACCGGAACCAGAATCCAAACCCACTCTCACACTTTTGTCCCTCATCCACGCTTGGAACATACGAGTATTGGGGCTCCGTCCTCGAAACAGTTCAAAAGGAACTTTGTTCGTGATGGAGTGAGGAGTGAGGCGGTAAATTGTCACATGTTCCACTACCTCTGACTTCCAGTCTCTATTCTGGGTTTTGGCCAGTTGGATGGACTCTTTTAAGACACGGTTAAACCTCTCCACCATTCCGTTGGTTTCAGGATGGTAGAGGGCGCAACGCTTGTGGCTGATTCCCCTTTCCGCCAAATATTCCTCCATCTCTCTTGAGACTAGTTGGACACCGTTGTCGGTTAGGAGACAATCCGGGAGTCCTTCTCGCGAGAAGACTTCATCGAGGAACTTGGTGACATCTCTAGTCTCAGTGTTGTGAGTAAACTTAATCTCCGGCCACCTGGAGAACATGTCTATTAATACAAGAACATAGGACTGGCCGGAGCTGCTCGTAATGGTACCCAGGAGATCCAATGCCACCTCCTGCCAACAACGATCAGGGGTCTCCCGCACAACCATGGGTTGCACCCTGGTATTATAGACTTTGTCACAGGCATTACATTCGGAACAATCTCTCACCATGCGCTCGACAAGGAGGTCGATGCGGGCCACCAAAAGTGTAATCGAATCCTCTCTTTGGTCTTGGAGATGCCCTGGTGCCCCTGATGGGCTTGTTGAATGATCCTTTGCCTAACAGAAAGGGGAGGGACAAGTCTGGTACCCCTCCAGAGTAAGCCAGAGGAGACAGACAACTCATGACGCACATTCCAAAATTTACGCATCTCCTCATTCAGACTTCTTATGCCCCCTCAACCTTCAGTTACAAACTTGCAGAATTCAAGGATTACAGGATCACCTTCCATGGAAGACTTCCACTCTCCCTCACTCAACACGCCAGTCATGATCTCACACACTTTATAATTGTCATCCTCCCACCATGAGTCTCCAGAAGTGTCAAAGGTGTGATTGGGGTCACTCAGAACAAGGCGGGAAAGACAATCCGAAACCTTGTTCTGAACACCAGGTATGTGATTTACAGTAAAATCATAGTCTTGGAGAGCGACTATCCACCTGGCGATCCTTGAGGACACGGCATCTAAACTTTTCTTTGTGAACAAGTCTTTCAAGGGTTTATGATCTGACTGTACCACGAAAGAACTTCCCCAAAGAAACTTTTTAAGTTTCTTAATTGCCCAAAAGATGCACAAGGTCTCCTTTTCAATGACGGAATACTGTATTTCTGGCCCCACCAGTGCCCGTGACAGGAACATAATAGTAATCTCCTTTCCATCCTTCACCTGCTTAAGGACAGCGCCAAGACCCTTGGAGCTAGCATCGGTGATGAGGATGGAATGGGCGGCAGTGTCAAAACTCTGGAGGGAGGGAGTCCCACTCAAAGCTCCCTTTATATCCTCAAATTCTACTTGACACTGCGGCGACCAGGTAAATCTCACACCTTTCTTGAGGAGTGCCCTTAGAGTGAAGGTGCGAGAAGCAAACTGTGGGACGAACTTATTGTAATACTCGGCCATGCCAAGAAAAGTGACCAACTCGTCTCTGGACTGGGGTATGGGGAGATTCTCGATGGTATTCACTAAATGATCCCTGGGTTTCACACCCTCCTTAGACAATTTTTGCCCCACATAATCAATTTCTGTAAGGTTAAATTTACACTTATTCGCACACAAAGTTAAACCACGAGACCTAAATCATTCTAGGACGGCCCTCAGTCTCTCATCATGCAATCTGAGTAGAGCCATGCACCAGGACATCGTCCTGGTATATCTTGACGCCAGGTAACCCATGCAGGACATCTTCCATAGCTCTCTGAAAGACAGAGGCTGCAGAATTCAGGCCGAAGGGGAGCCTCGTAAATTTATATGTGCCAAATGGCGTTATAAACGCAGTAAGATTCATGGAATCGGGATCAATCCTAATCTGGTGATATGCGGCCCTAAGATCTAGTGTGGAGAACACCACAGCCCCACCTAGCTGCGTCAGCATCTCTACAATATTGGGTAGAGGGTATTTGTTGGCTATGACAGCACGATTGAGAGCGCGCAAGTCTACACATAGTCTCACCTCGCCAGAGGCTTTGCGAGCGAGTACTACGGGAGCCAGCCAATCATTCGCCTCAGTTTCAACTATAATTCCTTCTTGCAGCAACTTCTGTAGTTCTTTCTGCATGGACTCCCTCAGAGCTAATGGTACACTACGCACTTTGCACGTGACAGGGATGGCACCAGGCCTCAGGGTGATCTTATGTGTATAGTCAGACATACAACCCAATCTCTCCCTGAAGACCTGCCCAAATTCCGTGCGTAAATCGTCCACTTGATCAACCTTGGCAGACTCAGATGGATCAGTAGCATCAAGAAGTGATGGAGGTAGGTCTCCCTTCAGGACTATGCATGGATCCCCACCAGGGATTAGCATGACTCCGAGATCGGCCTGGTGGATCCAGCTTATTATACTGTCACCAATGGAGGAGATGTAGATTTTTCCGGTGGTGAGTTTGCTCCTGTACTCTATGTCACCCTCAAAATAACCAAATAACTTGATAGATTGGCCACCGTAAGCAAACGGCCTGATATCAGGTTTTAAGACCTTCACTTTACCCAATAAAGACGTATCATAAAAACTCTTTGGAACTAATGTGATTTTCGCCTCGGAGTCAAAGAGCATTTTGATTGGGTGACCATTTACTCGAACACTGTCGATGGGATTTTTGCACTTGCTCTGACAGGTCCAAGCCAAGACCTCACCACAATGTAGTTCGTCAGGATCAGAGTCTGACTCATTTTGAACCCAAACTTCCTTCACTCGCTTGTTCTTTTTAAGTTTTGATCCTCTGCATGCTTTTGTCACGTGACCAACTTTCCCACAATTGAGGCATTTGGAATACAAAGCAGGACAAGACTTGTCGCTGGCCAGGTGACCAACACTGTCACAGCGGTAACATTTTCCAGAGAAAGGTTTGTTATACCTTGCAGACTGAGGCTCAATTTGCTTAAATGTTTTAGATTTTGTTACAGCTTGTACTTTCTCCCCAGTTGTGTTAGGGTGCCATTTTCCTTTTTATCACTTCTACACAAGCAAGAGAGTGCTCAATGCGCTTGGCAATCAAGATGACCTCATCAAGCTTGGGATCATCTTTTTGCCATAGTTAGTCTTTCACCTTTTCTATGGTGCAACCTAGCATAAACTGGTCACGTTTGCGTTCCTCAAGAGCGCCCTCAAATTTGCAAGTGGAGGCCAGTTTGCGTAAATGGGTCACATAAACCTCAACAGACTCTTGTGGTTGTTGTACACGCTTCCCAAAGTGGTAACGTTCTAATACAGTGCTGAATTTGGGGAGATAGTGTTTGTCTAGCTTCTTCAAGCAGATCTCAAATTCGTTTAGGCTGTCCGATTCGGTGTCATTGAGGTCTGGTAAGTGTTCGAAAACTTCTTGCCCCTCGGAGCCTAGGCAGTGAAGGAGTAGGGCCGACTTCCTCTCGGCACTCAGTGACACCCCGCACACCCTAGCGTAGTTGAGAAAGACCTTCTTCCATTTTGACCAACGGATGGAGGGTTTGCCTGGATTGGATAAGAAGAAGGGTGGTGGGGTGACGTTTTGCATTTTGGGAACAGTGGTGTGCCTGTCACCGAAGATAGCAAGGTTGTGAAGGCACTTCAAACAAGAGTGTGCTTATCACTGCAATGGTGGAGTGAAAGCACATGTGAAAAGAGGTGTGCGTATCACCGTGATGAAGCAGGTAGATGAGATACTCAAGAAGGTTGTGCTTATCAACGGAGAAGGCAGACTGGAGACAAGATGCTCTGGGTACTGTGCCTGCTTGGTGAAAGCTGTGGAAGAATTGCATGGATTATGCAAATTTATTAGAAATAAGCTGTGCCTGTCAGCGAAGCAGGCAGAAAAGATGCTTGTAATAGGCTGTGCCTGCCAGCGAAAGGTATAGGCAGAGCAGGCAGGAGGAACAATAAGCTGTGCCTGCTAGCGAGAAAGCAGCGGGAGACAGACGAAGCAGAAAAGTCATAAACAGCACAATAAAATGCTGTGCCTATCAGCGAAAGCAGGCTGAGTGTTTCCAATGTATTAAGGCGTAAACAACACAATAAAATGCTGTGCCCGTCAGCGAAAGCAGGCTGAGTGTTACCAATGTATTAAGGCATAGTTAAGATGATAGACGTGTCTTTTTTTTTTATTTTTTATAAACGAACTAGGAGTGAGTCGCGGCGTCCTCAGTGCTTGGCTGAGTGAATGAAAGGAGGCTAGTAAGGCGTCTTGGGTTGCTATGCGACTTCACGTGCCGTTGACAAAGGAAGAGTCATTAGTAGCTAAGCAACCATTACGTCTTGCGTGGCTCAGTATAAAGCGGGCGTCTTGCAGCGGGAGACGTTGTCAGAGGTGTTGCGTAATAGGCGATAATGGTTGCCAGGGCCGGGAGATGCCAGCGCGAGTCACTTGAGGCGCGAGGGCTGCACGTGAAGGAACGGTAAGCTTGAACTGAGAAAATGTCTAAAAAGAATGTGTTTTAGCAGGCGAAAAGCGCAGGGAGGAGGGTAGCGCACAGAGTACCTTGTTGGAGAGGCAGATTAGGCGAGGCACATCTTGCAGCAAGCTGTAATTACCGAGGTGTGTTAGGACGTCTTGGTAGTTCTGTAGTAGTTCAGCAAAGTAGACGGCTGTGGGTCCGTTTCGAGATCGTCGCCAGTGTAATAAAGAAATTTTCCCACCATACAGGAAATGTATGGGGGGAGTTACTCAGAGTTCAACAGCATATGCGGGATCTACCTGTGCTCTTGTGTCCCATATATCCACTTCTTTGCTCTTAGTAAGTGGGCTGCATCATAATAGGAGGTGGGGTCTATCATGCCTAAGCTCCTCTCATAGGTAGATGTACAACCTTTTGCATATGAGACCCAGGGGTGGGCTTTGTTGCATAAAAATAATGATCTCATTAAGGCGGTCAGGTGTTTGAAGAACTTTTCGGGAATAGGGAACGATAGGTATGTAAGATATTTATATATCCATATATATCCACCATGGATAAGGAAATGGACAACCATCCAAATCTTTCTATCAATAGAACAATGTTTTCTTCCCTTGCCATATGTTTTGTAGTTGCTAACAGTAACCCAGATACTTAAAACTGTGTACCTTCACATGTAGCTCAGTGAGATCTGTCCATTCTCCATAATCATTTTCAGGGTATACAAGGAAGAGTCTAGACTTATTCCAGTTTACATTTAGCCCCAAGTATGTGTCAAATTCATTTAGGGTGTACACTGCTGCTGGGCCCAATGGCAGGGGGTTACTCAGCTATATAAGCAGATCATCAGCATATAAAGAGGTTGTATTTTATAGCTCGTTGGACCACTGATCCTGATGTCATGTCTGATTCACCTCACCAATGGCTCTATTCACAGAGAAAGGCTCAGATATAGCACCCCCACTCTAACTTATGCTTGAAGGTTTGTAAAGAGGGTGTGTGTGTATGCCATAAACCTCTTGCCAAATCCCATCTGTGTAACTATTGTGAATAGGTATTTCCAAGACATTATTCAAAACCTTTTCAAAATAAATCAATAGGAATGCTAATGAGTCTTTAATTTTATCTTCTAGGGCTATTGCATTGATCACTCTTGGTATGTTATATCTGGTAACTGGATGATGTATGAAGCCAGGTATATTAGTGAGATGGGTCTGTATGAATCACATTTATCAGATGGACAATCAGGTTTCAGTTTTACAACTAGGTGTGCCTATCCCAGATCCGGGGGGAATGTTCCAGCTTCCCTCGCTTCTTCGAAGAGATCTCACAGCGTTTTGGCTAACTGAGAGGCATAACATTTAAAGAATTCCCTGGGAAACCCATTTGTGCCTGGTGTTTTACCGGATTTGAGTATTTAGAAGGCTTCTGCTATTTCTTCCTGCGTGAGGGATTTGTCTAATGTAACTTTGTTGGCCTCCAGCAAATCCAGGAGTTGTGTTGAATCTAAATGTTCCTGAAGTTTTAGCATTGGGCAGGATACTGAGGGACAATACACTGACCTTACAATATCTAAAAAATTAATTTGAAATGTCTTTTGGTTCATTCAGTAAACCCCCAAACTCATGTTTTGACTCATGAGTCAGGTTTCATTCTTTCTTTGACTCAGTCAATGAATTAATTTGCCGGTTTCATCCCCCTGCTCATACAGTCTGATTTGCAATGCCATCCATGCCTTCTATGCTTCCTTAACAATATCTATTTATGTTGTAGCTGTGCTTAAGTGAATCTGTGCATGGTATCTTCGTTCTTATTGAGTCTATACTGTTGTTCAGCCACTTTCATTAACCCATGTAGCATATTGGCCTGTTTCTTTTTTTGGTGTGTGACCCTACTTATGACGTTGCTTCTCATTACTACCTAAGAGGCTTCCCAAGGTGTTGCAGCGGATTTTACCAACCCATAATTTATTTTATTTTAAGTAGTGTGTTGTATCATCATGTAGGGCATCTCTGACCTCTAGCCACCAAGGACTTAGGGCTAGAGGTACCCATAATACTGACAGCGATTCCCAAATAGCGATTTTTGACAAAGCGCTACTTGGTAATCGCTATCACTAATGTCAAAAGGGGTTATTTAGCCCCTATTTCTTAAATAGCGATTCGCAGTGGGTCGCAAATGGACCTACCTTATGAATATTAATAAGGTAGGTTGCAATTTGTGACCCACTACAATTTACTGCCATCACAGGGATGGTGGCCTGCTGGGGTCTGCAGACCACCATGTCTGTGATTGTTTCTAAATAAAGCAATCTTTTCTTTTTGTGGATAGTCTAGAGTCTGTGTAGGAGTGGTTTGGGGATTCAAGTGTAGCTAGTGTTGCCGAAGTTTAGTTTGCGTGGGGCGTGTGGCTGCAGAAAAACAAGCAGTGGGTGCAGATGAAAGCTCCTACTGTGGTACGAGGCATGGCAGGGCAGCAATTGGGGGAACAGCGTCTGGGATCGAGTGTGGAGTATTGCTGGGTGGTGATCGGACCTGGGTTTCTGGCACTACGCGCAGCCCAGATGTGGACAGGCACAGACGGACTTGCCTATGGTGTGCCAGCAGCACAGCTGCTGCGCTCCTGCGCAGCGGCCGCCTTTAAGTAAGGCCTGGGAGGGGTGGGGCCGTGGGAGGGTGTTGGTCAGGCTGGTCTTTGCGGGTAGAAGAGCCAAGAAAGCAGCAGGTGCAGGTAAGGAGTATGGGGGAGAGGGAAGCAGGAAATGCATTGGGGGCTGCGGGGAGTGCTACAGATGCCTCAGTGGGGTAATGGGTGCACAAGCTGAACAGGCACAGAAGTGGTGAAAAGAGCAGGGTCTCGGAGGGTGAAAATGAGCAGATGCGAGGCAACAGTAGAAAAGAGGTTCAAAAGCAAGAGTGAAAGGTGTGAAAAGAAGCTTGAGAAGTGTAAAGAGTGTAAAGAAGCTTGAGAAGTGAGAAGAAACTTGAAGGAGAAAGCAGACACATAAGAGATGGAGGAGCAGGAAAGAGAGAAAAGGTGCTTGAGCGAGGTGGGATTCTCAAGTAGAAGCGTGGTCCGAAAGGGCCTAGACTGATCAGAGAACCTGTCACGGGTAAGTGGGTGGGGGGCTGGGCCTAGGCACCTGCTCAATGGGGTCAGGCAGTGGCTGCCATTAACTAGGTCCTGGGAGATGGAGGAGCGTGCGAGGGCGGTGGACGGGGCTTGTCTTCACAGAAGCGGGAAAGCAACAGGTAACGAGAGGGGGGTGGAGGGAGACGAGAAATGCACAGAAGGAGGGCTGCAGAGAGAGCATCAGGGACCTAAGGGGGGAAAGGGCACATAAGCTAAACAGGCACAAAAGTGGTGAAAATAGAAGATGCTCAGAGGGTGAAAATAAGCAGAAGAGAGGAAATAATTGAAAAGAGACTCAAAAGCAAGGCACATAAGTGGTGAAAAGAGCAGAGGCTTAAAAAGATCAGATGCAAGGCATTAGTAGAAAAGAGGCTCAAAAGCAAGAGTACAGTGAAAGGTGTGAAAAGAGGCATGAGGAGTGAAAAGAGACTTGAAGGAGAAAGCAGACACATGAGTGATGAAAGGAGCAGAAGAGAAGGAAGAGGAGCTGAAGCGGGGTGAGGCGGGAGCCTCAGGTGGAAGAAGCCAGGTCCGAAAGGGCCTAAACTGTTTGGAGGACCAGTCACAGGTCTGTGGATGGGGGAGTTGGGCCTAGGCACCTTGTTATTGGGGTCGCACTACCATTAAGTATGTCCTGGATGGTTAACATGGGAGGGCAGTGGGTGGGGCTGGTCTTCATGGGGAGAAGAGGCGGGAAAGTAGCAGGCGCAGGTAAGGAGCGGGGGAAGGAGGGAGACAAGAAATGCACAGGCGGGGGCTGCAGGAAGCACAATAGAGGCATGAGAGGGGGAAAGAGTGCACAAGCTGAAAAGGTACAAAAGTGGTAAAAAGAGTAGAGGTTCAGAAAGTGAAAAAGAGCGAAAGCGAGGCAATAATTGAAATGCGTCTCAAAAGCAAGGCACAAAACTGGTGAAAAGAGTAGAGGCTCAGAGGGTGAAAAAGAGCCGATGCGAGGCAGTAGTAGGAATGAGGCTCAAAAGCAAGAGTGAAAGGTGTGAAAAGAGGCTTAAGAAGTGTAAAGGGGCTTGAGAAGTGAGACACGACTTCAAGGAGAAAGCAGACACATGACAGACGGTAGGAGCAAAAGAGAGAGAAGAGAAGATGAAGGAAGGAGTCAGGCAGGAGTCTCAGGCAGAAGAAACCAGGTCCGAAAGGGCCTAGAGTGGTCAGAGGACCAGCCACAGGTAAGTGGGTGGGAGGAGGAGCTGGCCATAGGCACCAGCATAGTTATTTGACGTAGGTATTGTACACATCTTCAGCTGTGATCATGGTGGGGTGAGTACTTTACAGTTTTCACGTATCCATCTTGTGTCGCTGATGTACAAATTTGTCTTACCTAGAGTGGTCCTGCATGCATTCCAAGCTACCCAGGGCCCCTCACTCAGTTCCTGGAGTTACTGTTGTCTTTTGGTGATGTCTGTTGTTTGTCTGGTTACCTTAAATAATGCCTGCCCCTCAGAATGAGTCTTTTCTCTTTGGATTTGGTGACATTTCCCTAAATTGCTCCTTTCCCTTACGGTGTCTGCGGACATATTGAATCTGCAGCAAATTGCTCCCCAATCCATCGCCATGCGTCTTTAAGAGTGTCAAAGAAGAGTATGCGGTTCTGGAAGTTAACTTAAGTGTAGAGGGGTACATAAGCATACAGCAGATGCCCATTTCATTCATTTTCTTTTTCCGTTCCTCAAAGGAGTTCCGCTAGAGTTGCACAATTTTGAGGTAATCCAGGAAAATCAAGATTCATCCGCTTCATACACCAAGAATCCTTTTTCTTGGCTAATATCAGGATCTTGTTCTGTAATTTAGGAATCAGGCAATGATGGGTCTCGGAGCAGCCCCTGGCAGCGGTCTCTGTGACAGAGCCCGATGAGCTTGCTCAATGATAAAGCAGCGCAATACCTTCTCCTCAAGTACCCATTCCAGTAACCACCTCTCCAGAATGTGAATGAGGCTTGCCTTATCAACGGATTCGGGAAATCCTAGCAAGTGGAGGTTGTTTCTTCTTGCTCTTCCCTCCGCTCCTTCAGCTCAATCTACAAATGTCTTAGATTCAGGCGTAGCACTTTTTCTTGGAGCAACTTTTCTGTGTTGTCTACGTCTAATATCCACCCTTCTGTTTCAATGATTCTTTCCACTGCATTTCTTTTTTATCAAAACTTTATTCAAGTTTTTTCATATGTTACAGGAGGAGTGTCACTTCAGTAGTAAGACTAAAAAATACATATACGTATACTGTTATGTTTGAGCACATGAATGAACAAAAAAAAGGAAGACTAACAAAATCCAGAATCAAAAACTGTTCTGCATTGACTACTGCAAAGCAGTATTTATCAAAATGGGTCACATAGATACAGCTCCAAATGCTAGTAGTAAAATCCCCTCACAAAGCTAAATATAATATGGAAAGTCTGGTAGATCATCTCCCTTCCCCAACAATAGAGAAGGACTGAGTATGCAAATCCCCGCTCTATGCAAAACCATAAACATGTGGCCCAGTCCTCCTCTATGTCGCCCTGCATTTCTGATAAATGTGCGAAAAGGGATACAAACTTTCTCAAATTTAGTCATTGTATTGGATACCAATGTGGACAATTTTTCCAAAGAAAACTGTACCTTGCAATAAAGACTTAAAAATATCTTTGTGCATTGATCAAGACAGTTAATCTCATGATCAGACCAACAATTCAAAATTCATTTACTTAAATTTAAGACAATTCATTATAACGTCAAAATCATACACGATAATCAATTATCAGAGCTTACAACAAATTTGTAACCCAATCTACATCTTGTGTGAGCACAAACCAACTGCATGCTCAAATGTGATATACACTAACTCAACACCAACACTTATGTGGATGAATGTTCCCAAAATCACAAAAATAGGAAACACATTTGATTTCAGTTCATATTTTACAAAAGTATTTAGTACGGTTATTGTCCATAGTCTATTGTCTTATACACCGTACTATATTACTCCCATTAAACTGTGGGCTGTGGTGTAGTCTTTTTTAGGGAGAAGTGTACTCACTCCTTTATAAATCTGTCCTTTTTTTACATTTCAGCTTCTCTCTGATATCCTTCAATCCCAATGCCGTGTTTCAGCCCCACCATATTCGGAGTCTCCTCTGGACAAAGAACTGGTAAATCTAGAATTAATCTGACACGTTTCGACCCTACTGTATTCGGGGTCTCCTCAGGACAAAGAACGGGTAAATCTTTTGGGTAAACAATGAAAAGAAAAGAGAGTATACTATAACCTTTTTAAAGATTTTTTTTAAATTAGTGTGCTACCCTAGTGAATTGTGAGAAATGTAGTTGGGTACCCTGAATTAATCTGCCTAGTGGGAAATTTACCAAAGAGCCCTGTGATATAAAAAATAAGCATTTTAATGGCATACTCTTGTCGCACCGTACACCTGTTGGGAATGATCAGACTTTTTTTGTACCTTAGTCATAACAAGGTCACAAGTTGTTTAACTTGCAATTTACATGATTTTGAGATACCTCAGCGTGCAAGGCTGGCGAGGAACACATTATGAAGTTCCTAGAGTGAAGAGAATCTCATGTGTGCCCATATTTTATAAAAATCAGTTCTGTATGGCCAAATTCAGTTTTGCAGGAGCGTTCCTACCTTCGAGGTGTTCAAAAACTTCAACATTGCAACAGTGTGTAGCGATATATCGATTCAACTCACCGATCCATGGCGTCTGATGGAGTCCCTGTTGAGAAATGCTGGTTTCTAACACAATGATGATGCCACACATGGAGGTTGATGGAATATGTAGTCCTTTGCAAAACGGTCAGCACAGTTCGTATTAGAATACTTTAAGGCACTCAAAAGGGGCAAAAAGGTAGTTTTTACAGATTCTGAGGATCAGACATTTTATTTAGTTAGTCATGAAAAAGTTGTGTTAAAGCGAGGAATGAGATTCACTTCTTTTTATGCCAAAGTGAGTTCGAATTTGAAATGACTGCCTTTTGGATGGGGATTGAGGACGGACAACACAGTCCATTTCAAATCACTTTCAGTATGACCAAAAAGACTACGACACAGCCACTGGTTTTATGTGAGCTAAGTAGTATGGTTCATAAGGCAATAGACCATGGATAATAACGATACTAAAGACTTTCGTAAAAAATTAACTGTAATCAAATGTATTTCCTGTGATTTTTGGAACATTCAACCACGTAAGTATTGGCGTTGGATTAGTGTATATCACATATAAGCATTTGAATGGCTTGTGCTCACACAGGGTGTAGATTGGTTTACTAATTTGTTGTATGCTCCTAATGATTGATTATCGTGTACGTTTCCTCCAAGAAGTTATAAAGAATTGTCTTAAATTCAAGTAAATCAATTTCGAAATTGTTGGTCTGATCAGGAAATTAATTGTCTTGATCAATGCACGAAGATATTTTTAAGTCTTCAATTTTCTTTGGTTATATTTTACAATTTTTCCATGGCATAGCTATGTCAGATCTTAGACTGCCATATGTTTAAAGGGGGTGGATTGGGTTGTTTCCATGACTGGGCTATTGTGAGGTGAACTCAAGTAGAAAACTTGTGAGGAGTTTGCCTGTGTGGGTAGTTAATTGGTATTTCAAATCATCACCTGTGTCTCCTAGAACCAATATAAAGGGGTTCCTAGGTAGCTCTGTAGTGGTTATTAATGTCATTTGTTCTATAATCTCATTCCAAAATGTCTGGACCTGGCCACACAACCTTTCCCCACAACCTCTCCAGCATATTTCTGATGAGCCCAACATTGTGAGGACTCTAACTGGAGTGAGATACCACTGAAGATGATCTTATTACCATTTTCTTTGTGTTGTGTCCAAACAGACGTCTTTCCTGCACAGAACCATATATTTGATCCAGGGTCCTCCGTTACTTGCACTCCTAATTTATTTTCCAGGGTGAACATATATGGCAGTTTCATTGACTGATTGTGGTTGTTCAGTAATCTGTATAAATTCAATACCATCCTCTTTGTTAACCCGCTTTTTAAAAACAATTCTATTGGGGTAAGGTCCCTCAGTGCTGCTTGTCTCTGCTTGTGTTGCTGGGCCCAATGCGATAGCTAAGCGTATCTTAAGGGGTCTATTCTGGGGAGTTGGAAAAACTGTTGGGATGATGCCTGAAATCTAATATGACCCTTGTCATATAAGTCATTGAGTGTCACCATGGAGGCTATGAACCAGTTTCTCAAGGCTCTATCTTGTATAACCGGTGGGAAATCAGGGCTATTAAAGAATGGAGTGAGGGGTGAGGGAAACGTAGTGACTCCCTCTTGTCTTATTATCGCTGACCAATTTCTCATAGTGATCTTAATTGTAGGGGTAACTTTGTGTACCTTTTTTCTATCTGGACCCAAAGCTTCACAAAAGTTATGTAGACTATCAGAGGCAGTAATTGTATGGCCTGAACATAGGTCTCCAAATGTGGAAAAGACAAACCGCCTTCATATATAAAACTGAATAGTATTTTTTAGATTTCCTAGACGTTTACTACCCCAAGTGAATGCTATCAATTCGTGTTGAATATTTTTCAGAGTGGTAGGTGGTAGCATGAGTGGGAGCATCTGGCATGCTAATAATAACTGCGGTAGGAAGTTCATTTTTATGGTCATAATTTATCCAAATCATGATATTTCCAACTTGCCGGAAAGGTACAAATCCTTAAAGTGAATATCCAAATGCCGGAGCAAGTTAGCTTCATATAATTGTTCAGAGAATTTTTGACACCCAAATACTGTAAGGTAGCAGAGGATGTCATAAAGCCCTGAGTGTCAACGTAAGCCCACATCTTCTCTGAGATCATTGGAATCCCCAGGCCTATAGACTTGTATTAGTTAATGAGGAATCCCAAGGCCCTGCTAAAGTTTTAGAGTTCTGAAGTTTGATGGGGAGGGATTGTTCAGGTGTGTAATAAAGCTGAGAATATTGTCTGCGAAGAGTGCCAATTTATAGTTGGGAGGCCCCTCATTTATTCCCAGAATATGAGGGTTATTGTCTGAACCAAAGGTTCCACAACAAGAGTAAATAGGAAGGGAGACAGTGGACATCCCTGGTGTGTGCCTCTGGAAAATGCTATGGGCGGAGTTGTCATGCCATTAATCTTAAATTTTGTGTTTGGATTACAGTTGATCCTATCAAATGCCGTCTCCACATCAAGCGAGAGAAGGAGTATTTGAGATTGTGTTTCGGTTACCACATCAACCAAATCTAAGGCCAAAGAGACATTGCTCATTGCTTGCATGTTTTTATTAAAGCCGGACTGGGCTGGATGGATCAAGGCACCCCAAAGGCCTCCCAGACAGTATGAAAGGATTTTGGTAAAAAAATTTGCATCAGTATTAAGTAATGCTTAGGCAGATCCGCATTTCCTAAGTTCTGTGTTAGGTTTCAATTTAAAAATTGTTTCTGCTTCTATCATAGAGTTAGTGTCTTTCTGAGATGTCAGAAAGTGGTTAAAAACTTTAGCTGGTGGTTCACTGATTATGTCTTTGAAAGCTTTATAAAATGTAGCTGTGAAACCACCTAGGCACGGTACCTTATAGTAGGGAGATTCGCTATGGCATATCTGACCTCATCGGGGGCAATGTATTCATTACGAGATTCTATGGTCTCCTGCTCAAGTGGGGGGAACATAACATCTCTCAGAGTCAAACTGCTTTAACTCAGGCACATCCTCCCTTTTGTATATAGCCGAATAGAAGTCATTGTAATTCTGGGCAGTCTCTTAAATAGAAATTGCTATATTCCCAGAGAAATGTATAATCTGCCTAATTTTGTTATGCAAGGTTTTTATTTAAAATTATGGGCCAACAGTCGATCTTCTAGATCACCCCTTTCGTAATATCATTGATTTATACACAGCATTTTAAGGGCTGTTTCACCCATGAAAAGTTGATCTAACTCAATTCTAGCCTGTTAAATGAAGCTCCCTATATATGCATCTAGACCCTGACTGCTCATTCTGTTGCTTGAGTTCCCTTACCCTTTTTCCAAATCTATTTTTATTGCCTTGTTCAAACAAAAAAAGAGACAGAATGAGAAAGAATTCTCCACAAATGACTGCTTTGGCTGCAAGACACCTCTCTCTCTGTATTCTCACAGCAATAGTGTTCTATGGTGTCTCTGATGGAATGGTGAACCACCGGGTCTCAGAATGCTGTGTAGTTCATGCACCTTCATTATTATTTATTATTATATTGACTTGTACAGCGCATGCCTTCCGAAAAAATGGTTTCCCAGCGCTAAGCTCCAGTAAGGTTTCTGGCACCCGAAGGCAGGCTTTTTCCAACAGCAAAGTTAAAACAATCAGGTTTTTAATTTCTTGCGGAAGACCGAGAGGGAGCGACATGCTCTCAAAGCAGGGGATAAGGAATTCCACAGCTTCGGGCCTCAGAAGAAAAAGGAACAACCTCCTTGACGGGTTTACCTATTTCTGGGGATTGCAGCAAGATCACAATTGCTTGAGCGCAGAGACCAGCTGGGTAGAAATGTTAGCACAAGAGATCTAAGATATATAAGGCGGAAATTGGAAAGACATTTGTGCACATAGCATAGAGCTTTAAATTGAACACAACGTTCAATTGGCAGCCAGTGAAGTTCATGGAGCAAACTTGCAGTGGAGGAAAGCTTAGAGGGGGTGAAGTAGGAGTCTAGCAGCAGAAGTCGCTTTAGCAGATTCTTCATGACACCTAGATAAAGAATGTTTCCATAATCCAGCCTGGAAATAACTAAGGCCTGGATAACAGTTCTTTGGGTAGGGATAGGAAGACAACTCAGAATTTTCCTGAGCCATCTCAAAATACCAAAGCAGGCGGAAGCAACCATGGTAATTTGATGACTCATAGACAGCCTGTCATCAAGCAAGAACCATAGATTCTTGATCATGGGTACAGGAGTGTAGTGTAGTTCCTATTTCCCTAATAGGCTCTGCGCATTGGAATAATATACCCTATAGATTTGACATAGGACTGAGGTCAGTATGTCCCTATCGAGTATATTAAACTTAATTACTTTGTGCCAGCTAACTCAGAGGCCATTAGAAACTCCTTGTAAACAAGAAGGGAGTAGTTTCTGGCAACCGCATAAACATGACAACTTTGTTTCCCTTTAGAATCGGAACACTCTCAGAATCGTGGAAACAATAGATAACAGTTTCACTCAGCTAATCGTGCATGCTTAGTTTCTTCAGAGTTACACAGAAAGAATAGACGGGCGTTTCAATAAAAAGATTTATTGAACAGTCTTGTTTCTCGTGTAAGAGATATGAGCTGTTATGATCACAAGACAATATGCGAGATATATAATGTACAGCGTAAGCAGTAGAAAGAAATAATACTGCGCTAGCATTATCTTTTAGCTATGACACATATATTCATATACATAAATATCATAAGCTAAAAATGCGAGTACTCATAAGATGCTTCTCTAAGCTAGTTCTACCCCAGTGTACCTAACCTAACCGAAGTGTAGTGCAAGGTGAGAAGTAGGTGAAGTATTCTATAGTATGGTATGCTATAGTCTAGTATGCCAAGAGTCTGGTATGCCAAGAGTCCCTCTAGGTTCTAGTCAGCTCCATACCTTGAGAATGAGAGAGGTGGGAATCTCCTTCCGAGTCTCGAACTCTAACACCCCGCGAAGGGAGTCAGAACACTGGAAGCTGGATTCTCTGCGAGCAGGGATAACAGCGTCTCTTGTCAGTGCATCAGGCCGGGACACGGGCTCCTCTAAAGTCGAGGTCTCCTCCTACTTGCTTGGGCAAGGGAAGGTATATTTATACCTGGTAGGTGCCTTGGAATGTTAGCATTGACGTAAAGTCGGGCAGAGGAAGACGTCAGGAATGAACCCTTAAGGTATAGCGGTTCATGCATAATAAATGAGTTCTTGGAGAAATCAATAATCCTGTGCTAGGGGAACTCCCAAGAGCTTAAGGGTCTGGTTTCTAAGAACTCGTTGTGACGTTAGGGTGGACGGATGTAAGTGACCATGCCTGTATTTGGATAGCATGGCTAATGCCTAAATAAGGACTGGGATCTTATGCCTATATAAGGGCAATGCGAATTGTGCCTATATAAGGACATGTTTCAGGAAAACCTATATACGGACACCTAAAGCGGAATACAACACCCACTCCACTTTCGAATGAACGATAGTACTAAATGCTAAACATTAAATGCTAAACATTAAACTGAGTACCACATGTTGCTAAAAACATTTCTAAAAGCATATTAAAAGAAGTTTAAAATAAACTGTTGAATGCAATAGGTACTGTACATTTTAAAGCATTTTTTCATTTCATTCTAAGCATATATTGCAACATGAATGAATAAACAAAAATATATACATATGACGAAATGGTTGACAAGTTTTTAAAAATCAAAGCCATTTCAAAACATGGTGCTAAAATGAAATTATAATAAAATAAGGTGACAATGTGTCCCTGGAAGTATTCAAAGAAGTCCGTTTTATATGAATAGTTCTACTGTAAGCAGATTGAGTTGCCATGTATTTTCAAAAGTAGAGAAAAAGAAAAAAGTTCAATTTTAGGAAGAGTTCCAAGTTTTGTTCTGTTTTGAAAATATGGAGGCCAAATTTCATTCCTTCCCTGGTACACTGTGAGCCGAATCAAAGTCAGTGTATGGGTCTGGTGTAAACATGAAATCATCTATTTCTGTAGACAAAAGATCGTATACCGATGTCGGTGACAGTTGGTATACCTCATTTAGAAGGTTAACTGCACAGAGACTTGAAGCATCGCCTTCAGCATAGGATGCCGGAGCAATGTTCGCGTCCGTTGTTACCTGTGTGCCTGTTGATCCATCTCGTACCTCAGCAGCAGCAGGAAGCGTCTGTGAGATCTCAAGGTATGCCGTCATCAGGATTGGTAGCCTTTGGGGACAACACAGAGCATGGGCCGTTATCGGGTCCAGCAGAGTATCGATATCCGTTGGTATGACTGATGGGAGTGTTAGACAGGTGTCTAGCACGCATTCTTCACCGCAAAGCAGGCAGCGTAGAACAGGTAAGATGCAATCTTGCCAGATTGGTCTAAATGACAGAAACCATGTTGTATTAAGTTCCCGTAGACGAGGTATGCCCAAAAGTTGCACTATGCGCTCATGGCACTTCCGTTCTAGGAGAGCTTTCTCCAAATTGCTGGGAGTGACGCTGGTGGATAGGCTTGCCATAGCGTAGCAGTAGGAATAAAAACAGGATTCCCGCAACCAGTGCTAGAATTAATGGCACACCACCAAACACCGAATGTGCGAAGTTTGGAATGATTCCGAGGACTGCCTGAAAAGGTGTTAACAGTCCTGAACAGATGGTCTTAAATACATGTACAATTCCGCTCGTATCAGACATGTTTAAGATACGTCCCATCATTTCTACGAAATGTATAGGGCAGTTTGTACGAATTAAAGCCTCAGCCGAAGTCCTTGCAATTTGTAAATCATAGATTTCTTTGGCCGGGGTCAAAGGCACGGTCTGTTGCAAAAGCATGGCTTTCATTCTGCTTAAAGTATGAAAACGTATAAAAGAAACATTCAATGAAGGCCATAGAGGAGACTCCCTGACTGTGTTTAATGGGGGGAACAATACTTGCATTCAACAAATAACCCTGGAGCCGACCGTTACCAGATATGGGATGCCTGGCAACATGCCACAGCAACTCTGATCATTCAACATGAGGTAACTCCCATTAGAAAGTTGGCCAAACGTTGGATTAATCACAGTAGCTGGTGTACCCTGCTGGTGGCAGGACAAGTTTGCCACAGAACCATTACAAGCCCCGTGTAAAGAAATGTCCTGACATATGAGTGAACCGCTTAGTGCATTTTCACAGTGTGTACCGCTTAGAAACACTTCACGATCCCCACTCCAACATCTGTAATTGTAAGGTAAATCCCAGGATGTCTTAATGTACTCCTTACCCAACCTTTCATATTTGCCTGCTTGCATTTGTTTGAGGCAATACTGAAAATGAAAAGTAGTGACAGGCAGAGTTATTTTTGCCATGAATAAGCCATTCTGTAGCTGGTTTTTCTGCTACCGTAAATGGTAATTTCTCCAGTTTTTCAATGCTCAGCACTGTATACTTTGCTCCCCTTTGTGCCAGTTCGATCTGTTTATCCGTTAGATTGTATTCTGCAAACAGAGACGACGTGTTGATAAAACGCCAAGGCACATAGCCTGCACGCAAAGATTGCAGCGTCCAGCTTAATAACATAATAGAACGTAACTGAGATTGGCCTTGTTGTAACATGGCTAAATCTTGTTCCAGTATGTCAATAGCAGAGGATACAATGTTGTCCAATGAATAAATTCTGGTTGACAAAGTTGTTAACCCATTGTCGACCACAGTGAGAGATTTCTCTAAGTTAATACGATCAAGTTCACATATTCTTTCTGCGGCCTCTGCCTGTGAAACCTTCCATATTTCATTATAAGCAGCATAAATGCTGGCATATATGAAACGTTTTTGACGCGGTTTTCTTGGTCCTAGCAAGAATTCCCTAGGGTCTGCGTCTTCTTTAAGTAAAGATAAGTGTTGTTTCACATCCTCGAGTGTAGATTTTTGTAACCAGTCATGGCACAATTTTCCTACACTGTATGTTGTTACTACCCCCGGATGTTGTCTTTGAACATATCGTGGGTCTGGCCTATGGATAGTAAAGCCCTGTATTCTATTCAGGAATCTTTCTTGACAGATGTTTGTGTCTGTGGGCCAGAGTAACCATTTTTTCCAATAAGGATCAGTTCTGTTGTTTTGTAGTATAGTATCTACTGTGACCGCTCCCTGTGTAGTGCTATTACTTGCAGGTGTTGGTACAGAAGGTGTGTTCATGTCTTTGATCTTGGCTAAACCAAGGCAAGACGTTTGTTGCACAGTGTCATTCAAAAACATTATTTGATGTGGGATGATACATGCTCTAAACAAAGCTTCTATCCCCTGCACTTGCCAATCTTTAGAACCCCAGACAGATTTTGTGGCGATTGTGTCTTTCCAAAAGTCAAATCCTTGTCTAGACAGTTGGGTAAGAAAGGCTGCAGAATAAATCTGTTTTGTATTAGTTAACATAATTTTCTGTCCTGTTTTGTTTACAGTTTTATAGTAAAATGTTTCTAGATCAGATGTATTGTACCCTGAAAAATATGGAAACGTATTAGCAAACGTTTTTGAACTACCCTTTGGTGGTGTAGGACAATGTTCCCATTGGTTAAACATAAACACATTTCTAGGTGTTGCAGATTTATGCAAGAAATGATGACCATAGTGGTTGTAACAATAAAGCTGTTCATAGTCTGATGAACCCTCTAAGTATTCATTGTTAGAGAATGCAGGCAGACCTTTCTAGATCAGACATCATATCATTTACAGTCTCAAAGTCCCAATCATCAGAATAGGTACTAGTGGTAATAAAATCACTTAATGAAATTTTAAATAAATGTGGAATGTTCAAAAGTTCCGTCGGGCCGAATATGTCGAAATCGGTTTTGTCCCACACTATACCATCCTGTATAGGAACGGCTGTGATGTTCACTGCTGACAAGTCTCTTGCTTCACGATGGGAAGATTTGTGTGGTTTTAAAAGTAAGTTCACATTTTTACTTTCAGTGTCCTTACGGATGTATCTGCCATTTATAAGCACGCTAAGAGTCATACCCAAAGCTAGCCAAAGCAGAAAGAAAAATATTCCAGATATAATCCATAGTTCAATCCATGGTGAAACCAGATAAGTCTCTTTCAGGAAATGAAAAAGGTCTTGTACTTGTTGCTTGAAAGTTTTTGATGCTGGCGTCGTTTCAGGCTCACTCGGATCCTCAGAAAACGTATCAAAGTTAATGAAATAGCCAGAAGCAGTTCGGTCAATTGTTGGAATTGCATCAGGATTCGTAGAAATCGCTGGAACCAGTTGATCACGTGTTACGTTGGTGTAGACAGGTGTATTTGGACGAACTGTTACTTGAGTTTCAAGAGGGATGAGTTCCATAGCATTGTTGCTTAGTCCTTCATCTGTTACTGCTGAATTCTCGATGGTTATGAGTCTTTCAGTCTGAACCTCTTGGATAGTAGCGAGAGGAGTGCGTCTGCTACTAGGTCGGAGTCCACGAGGCCTACTATTTAGTATTGGCCACATACTGTGGTTTGATGAGGTCGATTGACACAAATCTTTTCTCCTTTTTTCCAGCAAGGGGCGGCAGAAGTACTGTTCTTGTTCCGTGGACGGCTAGGACAGGTACTGGTTGTCTGTAAGAAGGTCCAAATTCCTTCTTGTCCGCAATCTTCTCTCTGACTAGATCCCCAACTTTTGGGATCCAGACAGGCCTTGCTGGGACTGCCGGTGTTTCCCCAGTGGTGGTTGGCTTCAGGAACACGTTGCTTTGTTTCGATCTTAGTTCATTTAGATCCTGTAAAACAGCCAAACGATCTTTGATATCAAAGGGTTTATTTTCCACCACTGTGCCTTTACATTCGAGATCAGGAACCCACATTCTTGTCCCAAATAGGACCTCATATGGAGTGACCCCCCTAGAGAACTTCTTGGCAAATTATTTAATGAGCGTTGGACCCCATAAAGATGTTTGACCCACCCATCACCCGAACCTAATACTCTAGCTGTTATAGACTGCTTTATGTCCCGGTTTTTCCTTTCCACAACAGAATTTCCCTCAGGATGAAACGGAGAGGAGTACCGCAATGCAACGCCCAAACTGGCCATGGCTTCTTTGTAAGCCCGAGAGCTAAACGCAGGGCCCTGGTCAGAATGTAGTGTGCCTATTGCGTATGTGCCGATAAAGACTCGCAAATCTTTTATAACAGTTCGAGCGTCAGCCGAGCGCTGAGGCCATATCCATAGGAACCTTGACTTAGTATTTGTGGGATTGCATTTGTCCATAAGGATGCCTGCGCGTAGATAGTCTAATGCTATTTAACAATGGTGTCTGTACTGGGCAGGCTACTTTGTAGTCTGGTGCCTGATGGCGTTCTGCACCACGCTGTCTATTGCAGTCTATGCAGTCATCGATGAAGATGTGAATCTGTGTATTCATTCCAGGCCACCAGTACATCTCTTTTAATGTCAATATTGTCTTAGAGATCCCTTGATGTGACAGACCCTCCCCCAGATGTGCTTCATAAATCAAAGCTGCTCTATGTTCCATGTTTGGAATTACCCTATCCCCCACTCCAGGGATTCGAGCAAAAGGGTACTTGAGTGGAAATTTGTTTGGTAACGCTGCACCACTGCCTTTGCTTGAAGCATTGACAGCCAACAATATCTCACTGTCTATTCTCGTTTTTGAACGAGTGATCGCAGCTATGGAAGCCGTCTGAACAGCCCCCTTTGTGGCTTCATCAGCCAATGAATTCCCTGCAACGTGAACGCCATCACGTTGATGACTCAGCGTGTGTATCACGTGAGCTTTTGGTAGTTCGTTTTTCAACTGAACTACTTGTTCCCAAAGCGTTTTATGCTTTATTGTGCCACCTTTTGCATCTTTGAACCCGTTTTCAAGCCAATTCTGTATATATTCATTATACGACTGAACACAGTAAAAAGAATCGCACACTATAAGTGTGGGGAATTCGCGATCTGTATTTTCAAGTGCCAGTTTGAATGCTTGTAGTTCAGCTCGCTGAGCTGTACAATCTCCTAGAGATTGAGTTTTAGTGACCATTGGTCTGAAGTTACCATCTTGCATGCGACCTTTAACGATTGCGCATGCTGCACTGTAAGCTTGCTTACTCCCTGTAGCAGCGTTGTGCTGATCCGTCAGTGTAAATTATAAATTCGTACTGATCTAGAGGCAAAATTTCAGTGGGCAGAGGACATTCATGTTCATATTGCAGGAACGCTTGTGTTTTTAAATCAGGATCAAAAACATATTCAACATCTGTTGCAGCAAGAGAATTAACCCATTGTATCCATCTAGGATGTAAAGCTTTTGCATTCGGAATGCTCGCTTTTGTAACCGCCTCTAAGGCTGGTACTGGGGTCACGACAATAATGCGTTTTCCTTGAGCTAGAGCTCTTTCTTTTGCTACAGCGGTTTGAACTGCTGTCAGTATTTTTTCTGTTGAAGTGAAGCGCATTTCTGCTTGTGTATACAAATGTGATTTGTATGCTATTGGTACTTTTTCACCCTCATTAAATGTTAAATAGGTGAATCTGCATTGACCCGAAATTATTCGGATCACTAAATTGCGTTGATTTACGCGTGTTTGTAAGTGATTTGTTGCTAACATGTTAGCTTGCAGTGAACGCAGGATTTCTGTATGTTCCTGTGTCCAATGTTTTGTTGAAAAATCAGGTTTGATTAATTCGTAGAGAGGTTTAACCCTTTCTGCGTAATTTAGAATGTAAGTTCTTCCAAAATTTAGGAAACCCAAGATGGATTGTAAATTTTTCAGCGTTTTTGGAGGTTGGAGCAGCGCGCACTTTTCTAAAATGTTAGCTGCCAGGCTCTTGCCTTCACTTGAAAGCTCATATCCTAGAAAAAGGACATTGAAATGGGCAATTCTGGATTTTTTAAAGTTGAATTTATAGCCTTCAGAGGCGAAGCCCAATATAATGGTACTCACCCTGTTCAAGTGCCTATCTAGGTCATCGTCTGTCAGATAGATATCATCGACATATGACAATGCCTCATTATCATAAATTTGTAGTAACTCTGTTACCCTTGCTGAGAATAACCCCGGGCTGTTTTTGAACCCTTGTGGGAGTCTACAAAATTGACGCTGGGTCCCCATTATTGAGAAAGCTGTTAAGTACCTGCTTTCAGGTGCTATGTTTTGACAAAAGAAACCATTTGAAATATCCAATGTGGTTTTATATTTTTTACGCACAATGTTATTCATTAATGCTGTACTATGTGCATTTTGCACTGCAAATGTTTTGGAACAAGTGTTCAAGTGTCTGTAATCCAAAACTAGACGATATGTATTGTCTGGTTTGGATACAGTAAACAAAGGATTGTTCATTGAGGAGGTGCATGTTTCAATCACCCCTTGGTATTCAAGTTGATCTAAGATCTCCCTGACCTGTTTTTTAGCTTCTTGCTTTATTGGGTACTGCCTTTGTGCAGTAGGTTCATTTTTTAGCTGTATTTTATGGTGAGGTGAGTCCTCATCCCATCCTACATGATTTTTATATAATGCTGGGGCCTGGGCAACTGCCCATTTCCTGGCATAAGTATATTTTAGGTGAATTGGAATATGGTTGGAGAAGGCAGGCATAATGATGTCCTCACCATGTGGGCACTCCCTGACAAAGTGTGGTGGCCAGTCTTTTTCTGCTAGAAGTATATCATAACCCCTTGAAAGTTTTTCCCAAAAGAGTATTTTCACTTTTCTTGGTATGTCTCCCTCCATTCGGAGTGTTATTTCATATAACTTTTGTGGAGTACTAACCCTGGTGTCTACAGTCTCTACTGTGATGTACTCATTCAAGTCCACTATCTCCAGACGTTCCTTCAGGTTCTGGCGAGCTATTGTGACTTCTGCTGCACTGTCCAGCATTGTCTGAGCCCATTCTCCGTTCTTGAGCTGTGTTCTCAGTATTCTCGGCATGTCTGATCTTCAGACCTGCTACCTTCTTTTTTGTGAATTGAGGTTTTGATTTATTTTTCTGAACGTGTTTGTCGTCTTTCGATTTCACGCGTTCTTCTCTATGTTCTGACCGTCCTCTTCTTTCCGATGTCTGTGACGATATCTGAAAGGTACGAGAGGAACGTGTATCAGTATCTTGATACCTGTCAGGTTTTCTTAAATTATCCCTATTCCTGAGGTTATACCTCCTTTCAGAGGGCTCCTTTTGAGGAGACCTACCTCGGGATTGAGAACGTGTCTCGTTTGAATTTTGTTTATTAGTTTCCCACTTCTTTTTAGAAGATGTAGGAGTTTGTTTAATAGAGTCCTTCTCAGGACTTTCAGATAGTTTTGGCTTCAAAGGTTTTCCACCCAAACTATCTCTGCCTAATTCTGCATAAGATTGTTCTATTATTCTGGGTAGTTCATGTTGATGTTCTGTTACATCAAATTCCCTTAAGCGTTGGCGGATCGCCACTGATGCTGCCTCCCCTTTAACCCCTTAACCGCGGTTCGAATTCCACCGCGGTGCGGCGGTTTTAATCAGCGGGCGGGGCTGCGTCGGCCAACGGACGTGCGCAGCACTACGGAGGTAGTGCTCGCGACGGCCGTTGGCCGACAGCAGCACTTAAGGGGTTAATATTAGATAATATTATTGTTGAGACCTGGTCGAAGTTTTTCAGTAATTTCATACCTAAATTCAGAGCAAGCTCTGCCCCGTATTCGTTTTGAATTTGTTTCAGGACATCTGGTATTCCTGCAATTGACGGAACACCATGTGTTTTAGTATAGATGGCAGCAAAGACTGCGCCCCAAGTGGTGCAGTCTTCCAGTTGTGGTGTGATCCCCATTGGTAAACAGATTGTTAGGATTCTGTGTTTCTCATAAGGGCTAGTATTTGGAAATACTGCTTCGATTTGAGTAATTTTTTGAGCTATCCAGAATGGAATTTGCTCACGTTTTGTGGGCATTTTACCCATGACTGCGTGTAAAGTCTGTGGAGTAATTTTTAGTGTATTCCCCTGTTGAGGGGTTTGATTTGGAATGGTCATTGGTGGTTGGACTGTGAAAGTCCGCATGACATATTGGACTAATTGTCTGTAAATTTTTATTAACTCCTGTAGTTGAGTAAGTAATTCCTCGTCTGACATTACATCGATGTCAGGATGAGGTGTGTAGCCGGCTAGAATCGGCCATGCTGCTCCTGGTCTACCTAGTGGACCGAGCCTGGTAATGTTTTTGTGATGTTTTAGGGCGCCTTTAAACCAGAGATTATGCTCCTGGTATGTGAGTAGAATTTAAATATCCTCGTAAGGAATATATTCCTCTGGTGGTTCATCTTCTTTAAAGACGTGAAACAGTTTTGTTATTGGATTTGATTCTGGGAATACTATCCATGAATAGAATACCTCTGTCTGAAAGGATTCGTGTGCCTCTATCACGAAAACTGCTCTACCACCTCTTGGTGGTAGGCCGTGTTTTATAAGTTTTAGAGTGATGGCTCTCCTTAAGTTTGGATGGATGTTTATAACACCCTCATCAGTTTCATTTAAACCTGTGAAGTTAAAAGCTGTTACGACTGGGTCAGCCGCAGCTACACCGTTCTCGGTGCCATTATCCCCGTGTAGGGACATTTGTTTTTTGAAAAATGTAGAACAAGTTTCAAGGAAACAAAAGATAAGGTGCACAATATTTTGGAACACTGTATCCTTCAACGTTGAACAAACCAAACAGCTAATATATAGGATTTTTGTCCTATTTAGCTTTGGTGGATATTTAACCCTACCCACTCCAGACGTCTTATGGAGTATGTGAGTAGGGGTCTCTGAGAGAAAAGCACGACTGAGTTACTCAGTATCTAGCGTTAAATTAGTGCCTTACCAAACCGTTGGGCGCCATGTAGTGTAGTTCCTATTTCCCTAATAGGCTCTGCGCATTGGAATAATATACCCTATAGATTTGACATAGGACTGAGGTCAGTATGTCCCTATCGAGTATATTAAACTTAATTACTTTGTGCCAGCTAACTCAGAGGCCACTAGAAACTCCTTGTAAACAAGAAGGGAGTAGTTTCTGGCAACCGCATAAACATGACAACTTTGTTTCCCTTTAGAATCGGAACACTCTCAGAATCGTGGAAACAATAGATAACAGTTTCCCTCAGCTAATCGTGCATGCTTAGTTTCTTCAGAGTTACACAGAAAGAATAGACGGGCGTTTCAATAAAAGGATTTATTGAACAGTCTTGTTTCTCGTGTAAGAGATATGAGCTGTTATGATCACAAGACAATATGCGAGATATATAATGTACAGCGTAAACAGTAGAAAGAAATAATACTGCGCTAGCATTATCTTTTAGCTATGACACATATATTCATATACATAAATAACATAAGCTAAAAATGCGAGTACTCATAAAATGCTTCTCTAAGCTAGTTCTACCCCAGTGTACCTAATCTAACCGAAGTGTAGTGCAAGCTGAGAAGTAGGTGAAAGATTCTATAGTATGGTATGCTATAGTCTAGTATGCCAAGAGTCTGGTATGCCAAGAGTCCCTCTAGGTTCTAGTCAGCTCCATACCTTGAGAATGAGAGAGGTGGGAATCTCCTTCCGAGTCTCGAACTCTAACACCCCGTGAAGGGAGTCAGAACACTGGAAGCTGGATTCTCTGCGAGCAGGGATGACAGCGTCTCTTGTCAGTGCGTCAGGCCGGGACACGGGCTCCTCTAAAGTCGAGGTCTCCTCCTACTTGCTTGGGCAAGGGAAGGTATATTTATACCTGGTAGGTGCCTTGGAATGTTAGCATTGACGTAAATTCGGGCAGAGGAAGACGTCAGGAATGAACCCTTAAGGTGTAGCGGTTCATGCATAATAAATGAGTTCTTGGAGAAATCAATAATCCTGTGCTAGGGGAACTCCCAAGAGCTTAAGGGTCTGGTTTCTAAGAACTCGTTGTGACGTTAGGGTGGACGGATGTAAGTGACCATGCCTGTATTTGGATAGCATGGCTAATGCCTAAATAAGGACTGGGATCTTATGCCTATATAAGGGCAATGCGAATTGTGCCTATATAAGGACATGTTTCAGGAAAACCTATATACGGACACCTAAAGCGGAATACAACAGGAGTGGGAACCGTACCCATAGCCTCAGGCCACAGATGAGGGCCCTAAAGGTGGGGGACGTTGCCCATCAGCAGAACCTCAGTCTTACCTCCATTGTCCAATAGAAGTCCCCATTGTGAATACTGTATCATCAAATGCCAGAGACACTGGAGAATGATCCGATAGAATCTGGATCCCTCTTTCACAGTTGTAGGGATAACCTCTTGCTCTATAAACAAGTCTTCTATCCTGGAGAACATCTTATGAACAGTACAACAGAGTGTATTGCTCCTATCACCCGGATGGAAGTGGCTCCAAATGTCTACTAGATTTAAGTCTATTAGCCCTTGGTTGAAGAGTGTGGAATGTTAGTGTCACCACCTGTCAAGCCCGAACCGGCCTCTGTTAGACGCAAAGTAGTATTAACTCTCCCCCCATTATCAGAAGATCTTGGGCAAAATCTGAAATGCGAGAGAACAAATCAGAAAAAATGCCTTTTTATTCTCAGTCGAGGCATAGACATGTATCAGTGTTAATAAGAAACAAAGGGTGGCCTGCGAGCACGGCGCACACAATCGTGTTTCAGTACTGTGATTAACATTAGTAATTAAAACAATACTGGTGCTCAAAGAGGCTACCCAAACAAGCCTTAGCTAGAGCAGTGTCGGAGTACAACAACTGGCCTCTAAGTACGCCAAGGCAGCAACAAGAAATTCAAAGTCTTGGGTCAATCATCATATGGTTTATTTATCTGATTTCTTCTTGTTTCTAGCCAAAAAGTGTTTTGTCATTAGATATAATCACCATTGGCTTAATCAGGGCTAGAATAAGTATGATATAATGTTAACCTACATACTACAATTCTGTTAAAGCCTCTACCAAAAGAATCCACCAAAGTAGCACCTAGTGCGAAAATGTGAGGAACTAACAATAATATGCTTAAATTCAACATATACATGCATGATGTTAAAATTATTTCCAAAGACAACCATTTGTCAAAAGAGCCAAGATAATAACAAAAGATCTCCCCACATGACCCAACAGACAGTATACTCCTTTTTACCAATAACTATAAGTCACATTATGACTCCTGGTCATAATAAGCAAAGTATTGTAGAGAGTGTAGTAGAGGACTGCCACTCACCTATTAAAAGTAATATAACGGACAGTATCAAATCTTGAATATGAAGGTTAATAGTAACCTGCTATATCCAAAAATAGATAAAAGGGGAGAGAAGGAGGAGGGTTGTTAAATGGTGAAGGTAACTGACTCCCGTCTAGATACTGTAACTGTTCACTCAAAAGCAACATTATACCTCATCCAGAAACTGAATGACAAGATACTGGCTTAAGTATACTCCATAAACCAGCCATATAGTGGATCACTCATCATAATAAAAACGTTTTCCCACTCAAACTAATATGAGGAACTCCTGTCTTCCATTGCCAATATGATGTGAGGTATTGAACTACAATTAAAAAGTACAATGTGTTAAGTCCTCTAATAATCACAAATTCAATAAGACGAGCACTCATCAATACTAGGTTCCAGCAATACAAACACATGAAATATTTATCAGTATTATTTCTTTGTTCACCAACTTGCCCTTTACAAAAAGGTATTGGCTATCTGCTCCCCGATGTGTCACTGTAAGAGCAAATGGGATTCCTACATAATATTGACACCCCTATTGTTTTAGTGGGTGATAAAGAGTGAAATTGGAGGGGTTATGATGTAAACCTCGATCTACATGCATCAGGTCCTGCAGCAACTCCCCTTGACGCCTCTGCCTTCCTGAGCTCTCTCCACAGGTCTCGCTCCATTGTGCCATTGTTTCTGTGTTTTTGTTTTTACCCCCACAGGTCTGCCATCCCATACTTCATTGCACCCCCTGAGATCAAATCCAATCACCACATCTTCTGGGAGACCTGAACTTCCACCTCGAAGACCCCAACAACACCATCTCTTCCATTCTCCTGGAGAACATAAGCAACACCGGCCTCACGCAGCTGGCACCACCCCCAAGCATGTCACAGGCACACACTGGACCCAATCTTCTCCAGTGATAGAATCACAGTCTCCAACGCAACCGAGCTAATCTGGACAGACCACAGCATCATCCACTTGATCATCGCTGGCTCCCCAGCACCCCCACCCAAACCACCCACTAAGCCTCGCTATAACTGGAGCAGGATCACGGAACCCCTCTGGAGCTCCCCCTCAAAGAAACCAAGCTCAACCTCTCCGACACCCTCCAACGCAACATTCAGAGCTTCTCAAATTGGATCTCCATCGCCTCCATGAGGAACATCACTAGCAGCAGGCCCATCAAGCACGCCAGCTGGTTCACTCCCAAGCTACTGACCCTCAAACGCAACTGCAAAAGACTGGAAAGACGTTGGCGCTCCAACAAGAACCCCACTGACCTCAGCACCTTCAGGTCCACCCTCAGCAACTACCACCACCAACTCAGGGAGGCCAAGAAGGACACCCTCACAGAGTGCATTGAGGCGAGCGGTAACCACGCCAAGGAACTCTTCAGCATCGTCAGAGAGTTCTCCTCCTGAGCCGCCACCGAAAACACGATCCACCCCTCCCAGGCCCTCTGCGACAGTCTGGAGGACTACTTCCACCACAAGATCACAGATATCTACAGCAACTTTGACCCACAGCCCACCTACCTCAACCATTTCCGTAAACCTACCGACATTTCCCTCAACCACTGACTCACTGAATGGAAACAGCTCTCGATCCAAGACGCCACCACCATCATTAATTCATACCACTCTGGGGTGCCCACGGACCCCTGCCCGCACCACATCTACAAGAAATCAGCAGCAGCCTCAGAGATTCTCAACTCTTTCATCACCCCGGCGACCATCCCTGATGCATGGAAGCACGCGGAGGTGAAACCACTTCTGAAGAAACCCTCTGCAGACGCTAGCGAGCTCAAGAATTACCGCCACATCTTGCTACTCCCTTTCCCAACCAATGTCCTGGAGAAAGCCATCAACAACTAGCTCACAGAGTACCTCGAAGAAAACAACGTGTCAAAATATGGTTTCCAATCCAACCACAGCACCAAGACCACCTTGATCGCAGCAACAGATGAAATCAGACGCCTCCTAGACCAAGGTGAAACAGCAGCACTAATCCTGCTCAACCTATCGGCGCCTTCAACACCGTCTCCCACCACACCCTCATCTCCAGACTCCACCACATCAGCATCCAAGGCAAAGGCCTCAACTGGATCTCCTCCTTCCTCTCCGGTCGAACTCAGAGGATCCATCTACCTCCCTTCTACTCCATACACGAAAAATCATCTGCGGTGTACCCCAGGGCTCTTCCCTCAGCCCATCCTCTTCAACACCTATGTGACACAGCTAGCAAACATCGTCGGCACTCACGGATTCAGCATCATCTCATACGCCGGTTAAAGGCAGCTCATCCTATGCCTAACAGAAGACCCTGACTCTACCAGAGCCAACATCCGAAACATTATGTCAGTCTTCTATAGCGCGACTTGTCACCCCAGGGGGTCTCCAGGCGCTGGGGTTCTGTGAGCCTTGGTCAAAAAGCCAAATCTTGAGCTTCTTCCTGAAGTCTTCTAGTGGGGTGTGGTTCGCAAGTGGAGTGGGAGGTCGTTCCAGGACTTGGCGATCTAGGAGATGCCAAACCAGGAGATGTGCTTCTTGTAAGAAGTTATTTCCTCAGCATCTAACCAGTTGAGTCCTGAGGTTCAATTGGGAATTCCGACACTGAGTATTTCAAGTTAGAATTGTTAACTGGGATATGGTCTGTCCTGGATAATTTTAGCAACCCTTATCTGACCATCACACTTAATTCCATAACCCCTATGCGGGACTACCTTGAGGTTGCACTCCATAGTTCCTGCACCTTAAGGGGGGGATAGTTTGAACCTTAGAATACAAAGGAGGAACAATACAATTACGAAAGGATCAAATAATGCATTACAAACCGGAAACATATGATCTCTATCACAATAGTTTAGTATCCTGGCAATGGATGGGTGCGTGGGAGTTCCTGGCAGGGGATGGGAATCCGGTGGTCGGTGCGCTCTCTCCACAAAGAACAATTTGGAAAGCTATTCTGCACCAAAGAGTGATAGGAGCATGGTCTCTACTAAAATCTCAATCTTTCTTGTATCTGCCGATTCTGCCACCCCAAAAATGAGTAAATTGTTGCACCTTTACCTCCCTTTTATCAACGGGCAGAGGTGTCACTCCCTTTCTCTTGCTGGGCCGGCCCATTAATGTGTGCATACTGAGCGGGGGCAGGGGGCCTGAGCACAAGTGGCCTCACTTGTTTTCAGGTGTATATAAAACTTCGCCGAAGCAGTGTTTTGAGGAAAGGCAATATGCAAATGTTGGCCACTTTTTTTTAGCGTGCCCGGGCCGATTTCTTATCCCAATCCAACCCTGTGCACAGCATCTCAAAGCTGGAGTCAGCAATCTCAGAGGTGATTCAGTGGTGGTCTAGCGCCTGGGTTGAGCGAGTGGAGCATTAGTAGCGCTGGCAGCCTCCGAGTCCTAACATATAGCGCACTCACCTACTGTAATGAGGCACTAAACTCAGCAATCTGTTCCGGTGCGCTAGTGTTCAGGGCAGGTAGCATGGGTGCTTGACTGCTTGTCCATTGTCGCCACCGGGTTTCCAACATCCGTGCCACCCGAAGGGGGAACGGGAACACTCGCTCCCAGGCTGCACCCGACAGTCAAGGAAGATACGGCGGTGTTCACCGGGGCCAGGCAGGTCATCAATCCACTCTCTCCTCCATCACCGGCTCTCTCATCATCCAGCAGGCACATCAGTATAGCGGTCGCCGCAAGCCCCCCTTTCAGCCTTGTCTTAGGCTAGTATCACAGCCCCACGCCGTCGGGGGTTTTTCCTCTTTGGCCCGATGTCGCGTTCCGAGGGCTTTCTTCCAGGCGCTCTCTCATTGCAGCCTGGCGGCCGGCATCTTGAAACTGTCCCGCGAGGCCTATTGAGCTGGATCTCGTGCTGAAAGCTCGATGGCAACCCGACAGTAGAATTCGGTCGGATTTCAGCACATTATATGTCAGATTGTATCCCGCGCGGAATCCCAGGTCCCTCGGAGCTTTCAGGTTAACGGGTCGCCTTGGCTCCCAGGCAAGTCACACGCCCCCAAGCCCAATGAACTTCAAACAATATCGTGTGTAGAGTAGAAAGGAAACAGAGACGAATATACCTATTGCTAATCGTTGACAAAGAGTAGCAGTACCAGCACGTTAATCATAATTTGAACCAGTTACGCCAATGGTGTGACAGGGTCTCTGGACATCATCCATCTTGGAAAGATGCTTCTCTTGATTCCTCATTCCTGTGTGTGGCGGAGGCACCTAGCCTCTCTTTCCCTTTTGTTTGCTCGTTGTCTCTGCCATGAACCTTGCTTCTGCCGTGAGGGCTCCGAGTCTCCTCCTTTGTCCAGTAGCTCAAGTATTTGTTGTCCCTCCATTTAGAAGCAATTGAATGCTGCTTTTTTTTTTTTTACATTTAATGATAGGTGAAAGAGGTAGCCCCTATGGTAGAAAACAATTTCGGAATGCAGATAGGTTGAAATGTCTTTCAGCTTGTGTCTTCTCACCAACATATATGAGGAAATGTCTTGAAAAAAGGTGAGAATCGCCTTTGATTTGTTTATTGTCCATTCGTCTCGTGGCCATAGCAATATCTTCCTTCATCAGATAGAAGTGGATAAGAGTAAAAACATCTGTGGGTAAATTCCTCTGATGTTGAAAAGTCGTGTACACCCTATGGGTGCGATCTAGGATGTCAGTTTCTTGGGCGGCATTAAGAATAGTTTTACAGAGTTTCTGAACATGTTGGGACAGGTCTGTGGCTAATATGTTCGAGTTGATACCTATAATCTGTAGGTTGTTACGTTTTTAACAGTTTTCTCCATCAATTTTGTCTGACATCTCTTGTTGATGTTTCCCAAGAGCAAGTCTTCTTTCATGCATTTCATCCTGCTCATGGGAGCGACATCTTGGCAAAGTGAGAATATGCCTTTGCCTAGCATTTGTATAAGTTGTCAAATTTCCCCCTTTGGCAGCTGGGGATTCAAAGTCTCCTATGACATCCACCACCTGAGTAGGAGGGGGCTCCACTGATGGGTTTGACAGTTTATTTGTTAGCTGAGGCATACATGTCAAGTAAAACTTTATTCGATTGCTTTTTTAGACAATCATAAAAGTACATAAAAAGAAAAGAAAAACAGTTCATTACACAGCAATTTTTTTATTTATTTTTTAATTAAAATTATTTTACAATTGGTTATTAAAAACATTCAATTAAATCAATATCCCTGAACTCATGGTAGGCTAGTAGGTTATATTGCAATGCATTTCCTATACCAGAGTACTTTCTTTAAAAACGTTGCTACCCTCCAGGCTTTGTAGTGCTATAAACGCTGGGCGACATTGTCTAATCCCCATAGATTTAAAAATGGGAACAATCCACATTTTCCTTAATACAGTATAAAATCTACAAAACAGAACAACATGAATGGTGGATTGTACTGAATGGTTATCACAGGGACACAATTGCATCTCTCGCGACCAATCTAAATCTGGTCAATAAAAACCTGCCATAGCCCCCTGGCACTATTATTAAGTAAGGTTGAATGTAAAAAGTAGTTAAAATCATTTGATTATAGCGCACAGTGGGCTTAGTAATCTCTGCTGAGACTCTGATTGTATCTAATAACAGTAGGCCCTCTTTTTTTAATTATTTCCTTGCGATGGTCAGCATAGTGCTGGGGTTGGTAAAGTATTCGGGGTGGCCTAGATCGCGCATAAAATCTCGGACATACCTTAACCAGGGGATGGTTAAAGCCCCTTCCAGTTTCAAACTATCCAATAAAATATCCTGATTTAGCATAGTTTTTAACCGAAGTCCAGATCCTAAGCCATAAGAGGATAGGCTCCATTCTTATGCGGTCAGCAATATATGGTACGCCCATCTCAGAGTGGCAGACATACGATGATGTACTGCTCGGTACTGCCAGGATGTAACGTAAAAACCCATTTTCCACTATTTGTAGGGGGTGTACGTCAGCAAAACCCCATACCCCTGCCCCGTATATGGCCACGGAGATACATTTAGCCTTATAAATCTTGGTGAGCTCAACAGGCGGCCTCCTACCCAACTTTCTTGAAAAGTTAGCAATGGCGGCTGTAGTTTTCAAAAACGCCAATTGTTTTGCTAACACTGCTTGTGCCCAACTGTCATTCTGATCAAAGAGTATACCAAGATATGAAAATCTATTAGTAAACCCTATCCTCTGCCCATCTATATACATTTCCCTACACCTCTGACTGCCTTGATCACACCTCATTATAAAGGTTTTCAAGGTGTTCACCCTAAGGCCAAGGTTGCGCATAAAGGCTGCAAAGCTATTTAAAACCTTTTGCAGTCCCACTTGGGTGCGTGACATCAGAACTGCGTCATCCGCCGCATATAGGAGGGCAGGTATTGGGCGTCCTGCTATTTGAGGAAGGTCTTGGCAATCTTTGGTCAGTGCTTCACCGAGACCATTAATGTAAAGGTTAAAAAGAAAGGGGGCTAGCACACAACCTTGCCTAACCCCCCTCCTTATTGGGAACGGGGCAGAGCACTCACCATTAATACCGTATCTCACTCTCGCCTTTGCGTCACTGTATATCCGTCTGAGGTAGTGGATAATTTGCGATTCCACTCCCATAACCTCAAGGATGTCCCACAGCTTACTGTGTCTAACACAGTCAAAAGTTGCTGTGAGATCCACAAAAGCTAAAAACAGCCTACACTTCTTCGCCCTTGTATAGTTCCCTATAAATATACTTAGATTTAAGCTCTGTTCTACGGTCCCCAGGCCCTCACGGAAACCGTACTGTATATCTGATAAAACCTTGTTGTCCTCGACCCATTCTTGTAGACGCTCTAAGATAATTCGGCCTACTACTTTTATCAGGGAATCCAGCAATGAAATTGGCCTATAACAGCCAGGATCCTGACAAGCCCCTTTTTTGAAAATTGGGACTATGATCGATTCCGCCCAGGTTGTCAAGAAAGGGGTGAAACAGCTTGCAGTGGTTACCTGGGTTATAAGCGGTCCCCATAGAGTCACGTTTGACTTATATAGGTCTACAGGGACCCCATCCGGCCCAGGGGCCTTACCACCCATACTTGCTGCAATTGCACGATTTACTTCGTCCAGTGTAAACTGGAGGTTTGTATGATTGATCAGGGGTGCAAGAGCAACATCCCCATGATGTTGAATATCTGGCACTTCAGCGCTCCCCTCACCATTATACACTGTGGAGAAGTGTTCTTCTGTTATGGCTATTTCTATTGTTGGCCCTCCTCCCGCAATTAAAAAGGGTGTTTTCACTGCTTTCCAGAAAGCTGAACTATCTTTTGATAATGAGGCCTCATGCAGGGATACCCACGCTTCATTTTCCAGGGATGCTTTTCGTTCTTTTAGTGCACACCTATAGGCCCCTCTAGCCTGTCTGATATTGCTTGGATTTCTTGGGGTCTTGAGTAATTCAAGCTTTAGGTTGGCATATGCCCGTGTGCACTTTGAGTCGAACCACCCCTGTCGTTTCCCTTTATTGCGATTCTGTACGAACAGGGCCTCCTTTATGGCTCCCGAGATTTCTTGAAATGAGGATAAAACATGATCAGGAGAAGCTATCTCACTCAGACATACATCAAAGGCTGGTTTGCATTTAGTTATCACTTGTTTTGTGATGTCTAGGGGATCCACCATCGACCAGCGCAGAGAGTAACCATTTATCCTATTAATTGTTAGATTTTGTGAGGCCTGGACAGTTTTATTCCGTTTTCCAGATGATCTTTTTGACAATAGGACAGAAATGCTCAGCGGAAAGTGGTCACTCAGTGAGTTATTATATATGGTAAAAGATTGAAGTCTACTTGCAAGGCTATTTGACACCAATATGTAGTCTATAGTGGCAAACAACCCTCTACCATTAAAAGTGTAGCTCATCGGAACGGGCGTAATACATAACTCATTTGCGAATCCCAAGTCAAGGCCAAACAGCACTTCATTATACAATTCCCCCAATTTTACGTGTTGAAAATGAGTGTTACTAGTCCCCTCCTCATTTGTAAATCCACACAGTTTACCATCCTCATTAGAGCATAAGGCGGAGTTAAAGTCCCCTCCCAGAATTAAATATATATCCTTCGCGTTGTCTTGGTGCAGAGATCTCAAAACATTACCCAATCTATTCACAACTACCCCAATTTGGTCAGAGGGGATATTATTGTAAAAGTTTGTCAACACAATACAGTGCTTCCTATCCACATGAATTTTGATCAGTTGATAATAAATCTCTTCCATATACATCTCTATTCCTGTTACAGCCAGCCTATTGGAGATGTAAGTACAAAGCCCTCCTTTCGCCCTTCCACGGGCCACATTGACAGCTGAGGTGTGAAAGGTTTTATAACCATTAATATGCGTTATGTCCTTTACCCAAGTTTCCTGAAGACACATTATATCAAAATTTAATATAAAATCACACCATATAGGGTTGGTCATTTTAGAACGTAGACCTGAGATGTTCCAGAAAACAAGGTTACATTTGATGCTGTCGATGTTACCTGCGGGTTTTGATACTGCAAGATTATTTTGGGAAGTTTCAGAGTTGTTAACTGGTCTCTGCTTTGAACTTGTGGGTATAATGGGTTCAAGGGGCAAGTTCTGGTTACTGGCACCCAACGACTCTTCTCTCCACTCGGCAATAACCGATGATAAGGGGTAGTTATTAATTTGTTTTTGCGTATAATCAACAGTAGTTTTATTTTCGGGTCGTTTATCAGTACTATAGTTGCTGGGGTCATAATTATAGATAGAGTAAGTATCACTAGAATGAGGTAGTCAGTCTATATCTTCTAGGGTGTTGAATGCATCGAAACGGTTACTAACAGGGACTCTATATCTATGCTGCAGGTTACCTAGTTGGCCCTCCTCCCTCGGTATATTCCAAAAAACCTTTGGTGGTTGATAAAAATACCCAAGTGGTAAGATATTAATTTCCTGGGCCATAATGAACTGATTGCCCGCCCTGTCAAGGATGGACTGTACCAAATTCGGGGACCTAAAGGTTAAAAGCACACAGTCACCTGCTAGAAGCTTATTTGTTTTGCCAACCCATCCTATTCTTCTAACCATTTTGAACTCTGTAAAGAGAATATTGGTTAAACCTGTTCTGACACTCAGTAGGTGTAGTGACTTATTCCTCAGTGTTGTCCAATGTTCAGGGTCATGAAGAGGTAAGGTGGGGACATTTGCCAACACAATTGTGTAGGGTGTTGCTTCCGACGGAAGATGAAGGGTCTGATTTGGATTTATAGTGCATCTTAGGTTAGACCTTTGAGAGTTCTGAGTGATCATGTCGCTCCCTGCTTCTCCCAGTTTAGGTATCCTTATGTGTGTTGAGGCCCTATTATAGGTATTAACAACCTGTGTACATGCAGTACCCGGGCCCATTGAGCTACTTAAGTGCCCTGTATGTTCTGAGGATAAAGATGCTACAACTTGTTGGGGGGGTGGAGCTAGGGCTAACACTTCGGCAGTGCTGCAGTGAGCGACTGCGTGGGGTACTTGTCCCCTCTCAAGGTTAGTTACAAGTGGACTTACCCCAATTCCCGGCCCCTCTTCTACCAAAAGATTAGGTTCTCTACCAGAATGTGGGCAAATATTTGTAACCAGCCCCTCCAATTTGGTGAGTCTCTCCTCAATTTGTGATAATTTCTGTGACAGTGGATCAATTAAAACCTACACTATAGTCTCAAGCCTCTTCCAAAAGTCCTCTTCGTTTGATCTTGGGGGTAGTCTGGCGGGCTGATTTGTCTTCAAGGTTAAACAGTCCCCCTGTTCACTGATTCTCTCACCAGTTATAGTTTCGCATCTTGTTACCTTTGGTGATTTTGGTTTTTGTTTCCGAGGCCCCGACCCTTTCTTTTCTTGGAAGGCGGCTCACTATTACTATCACTCCTTGTTTTGGACTTCTGCCCCCTAGTATTTATATTTGTCCTGTTTGCTACCTCAGGGGGTGTAGAAATTTCAACATCTGACCTGAATGCGGTGATTGTCTTGCTTGAAGGGCAGGATCTTGTAAACTATTTTGTGTGGAGCGCCCAACGAGTGCGGACGATTTCTGAGTTATCTGAGGTTCTAGCGAGAGCCGACGTTCTGTTAACTCGATCTCGTGTATGAGAGCTGATTCCGCCCTTAAAAGAAAAGCGTCGAGTGTCCCCACAACTCCCGGGGCCCGCTGATCATTGGCAGTCTTGCACTTGCTCATTTTAGCACCCCCTAATAGTAATAAAACGAAAGTAAGATATAAAATACCTTGGTCAAAAGGTGCATGCAGAGTCCAGCGTCCAGAGTCCAGATGTTAAAGGGGGTGGCCCAGTCCGGCCTCCTCCGGTCTCAGACGGGCGCAGATGGGCCCGCCCTTGGCCCGGGCACGTCCGCGCGCCTCCCGTGCTGCGGAAGCCCGCGCCCGGTTTTAAAGCGCCTCCAGGCGCTTAGTGATGATACAGGCAGCTCCGGCCGCGAGGATTCCTGGAGCTTGTGGTGCCCCCTGTCACACAGGCAGCAAAAGGCAGCAAAGGGCAGCAAAAGGGCTGAATGCAGGTCCCGCGCTGCGGGAGCCTGCGCCCGGTTTTAAAGCGCCTCCAGGCGCTTAGTGATGATACAGGCGGCTCCGGCCGCGAGGATTCCTGGAGCTTGTGGTGCCCCCCGTCACACAGGCAGCAAAAGGCAGCAAAAGGCAGCAAAAGGGCTGAATGCGGGTCCCGAGCCCGCGCCCGGTTTTAAAGCGCCTACAGGCGCTTAGTGATGATACAGGCGGCTCCGGCCGCGAGGATTCCTGGAGCTTGTGGTGCCCCCGTCACACTGCGGGTCCCCATGTCCTTGATCGAGGAAGTCTTGGGATGTTTGAATATCGTAGGTGGTCTTCTGACTCTGGCTACTGAGGAATCCTGCCCATACTCTTCCATAGTGACCATAAGGCCAAGCCATATCAGTCTCTGAAGTCAAGCCAATCATCTAGTGAGGCATATTCCAAACTTCCATACAGAAATGTAGAGCAAGAAATGGTCCAATTTACAGTAGGCCAAATACCTTCAGGGGACCCTGGAAGTATGGCAGCTGTGCTTTTCCATGATGTAGTCCCCTGGAGGGCTGCTAGTAAAATGGTGAATCCTGATGAAGACCCGCCGCGACTCTATCCTGATGAAGACGCGCCGCGACATATCACTTGTGCGCCTTTAGGGTTGAAACGTCGACGCTTAACCGTGGTTCAGCTGAAAATATCTCTGGTTTCCATTGTTGAGCAATCTAGCCTTGACCAGAGTTACTTCTTTAACTGCTGCGCTGACCCCCGTTTATGAAATTGTATAGTTTTGCTCACTTTGCCACTGTATTCAAGATAGCCTGGCTGATGACGGCTGTAAGCCAGAAACCGGTCCCAGGATGCTTGTTTCCGGTCCAGGGAAGACATGGCTTGGCAGTTCGGGCTGGACTGTTCCCGTGAGGCACAGGGTCAGACTGATTTGCATATGGCCATGTCTGAACTGGGGTGGCGGAGTGAGCTAAAGAATGATGATGGATTAAACCCAGATCAGTTGACTGGGGTGAGTGCTTGCAATGTTCAACACTCCGACCATCATCCCCTTTGGTTTTGCTATGTTCGCCCTAAGTTGGCAGGAGTATGCCCAGACGTGGGTCCCTTGCTCACTTTGCCACTGGATTCAAGATAGTCTGGCTGATGACGGCTGTAAGCCAGAAACCGGTCCCAGGATGCTTGTTTCCGGTCCAGGGAAGACATGGCTTGGCAGTTCGGGCTGGACTGTTCCCGTGAGGCACAGGGTCAGACTGATTTGCATATGGCCATGTCTGAACTGGGGTGGCGGAGTGAGCTAAAGAATGATGATGGATTAAACCCAGATCAGTTGACTGGGGGTGAGTGCTTGCAATATTCAACACTCCGTCCATCATCCCCTTTGGTTTTGCTATGTTCGCCCTAAGTTGGCAGGGTATGCCCAGACGTGGGTCCCTTGCTCACTTTGCCACTGGATTCAAGATAGCCTGGCTGATGACGGCTGTAAGCCAGAAACCGGTCCCAGGATGCTTGTTTCCGGTCCAGGGAAGACATGGCTTGGCAGTTCGGGCAGGACTGTTCCCGTGAGGCACAGGGTCAGACTGATTTGCATATGGCCATGTCTGAACTGGGGTGGCGGAGTGAGCTAAAGAATGATGATGGATTAAACCCAGATCAGTTGACTGGGGTGAGTGCTTGCAATGTTCAACACTCCGTCCATCATCCCCTTTGGTTTGCTATGTTCGCCCTAAGTTGGCAGGGTATGCCCAGACGTGGGTCCCTTGCTCACTTTGCCACTGGATTCAAGATAGCCTGGCTGATGACGGCTGTAAGCCAGAAACCGGTCCCAGGATGCTTGTTTCCGGTCCAGGGAAGACATGGCTTGGCAGTTCGGGCTGGACTGTTCCTGTGAGGCACAGGGTCAGACTGATTTGCATATGGCCATGTCTGAACTGGGGTGGCGGAGTGAGCTAAAGAATGATGATGGATTAAACCCAGATCAGTTGACTGGGGGTGAGTGCTTGCAATGTTCAACACTCCGTCCATCATCCCCTTTGGTTTTGCTATGTTCGCCCCTAAGTTGGCAGGGTATGCCCAGACGTGGGTCCCTTGCTCACTTTGCCACTGGATTCAAGATAGCCTGGCTGATGACGGCTGTAAGCCAGAAACCGGTCCCAGGATGCTTGTTTCCGGTCCAGGGAAGACATGGCTTGGCAGTTCAGGCTGGACTGTTCCCCGTGAGGCACAGGGTCAGACTGATTTGCATATGGCCATGTCTGAACTGGGGTGGCGGAGTGAGCTAAAGAATGATGATGGATTAAACCCAGATCAGTTGACTGGGGGTGAGTGCTTGCAATGTTCAACACTCCGTCCATCATCCCCTTTGGTTTTGCTATGTTCGCTCTAAGTTGGCAGGGTATGCCCAGACGTGGGTCCCTTGCTCACTTTGCCACTGGATTCAAGATAGCCTGTCTGATGACGGCTGTAAGCCAGAAACCGGTCCCAGGATGCTTGTTTCCGGTCCAGGGAAGACATGGCTTGGCAGTTCGGGCTGGACTGTTCCCGTGAGGCACAGGGTCAGACTGATTTGCATATGGCCATATCTGAACTGGGGTGGCGGAGTGAGCTAAAGAATGATGATGGATTAAACCCAGATCAGTTGACTGGAGGTGAGTGCTTGCAATGTTCAACACTCCGTCCATCATCCCCTTTGGTTTTGCTAGTTTTGTATATAGCCTCATATTTGTATATATGCACCTTATCACCAGCACTGAGCACTTATGTCACTTTGATACACGTGTCACTATTTTACTGTGTTTTACCTGGACAGCCCGACCATATGTATATTGACTTTGGCTGATGAAATGTTGAAAACTCAATTACAAAAATTTTTTGCAAGTATTTCTGATTTTTTCATTCTTACTAGGGTGTTCTGAGACTTGCTTTTGCTTTGTTTGCGCGCGCTAATTTTACTTTACTGGACTTTTAAAGTAAATATAAGTCCTCTGCTTTTCAATGATTAGTGCTTACCAACAAAGCGATTTGTGCTCCCCGACAGAGCCACTGTAGTTTGCTATATAGTAAAATGGTGAGAGCACAACAGTTTAATTTAAAATCAAAACAGCTCAGGGAGGTCGTTACACACTTCCAGCCCTGGAATTCATAAAGCAGTCCAGCAAGTGGGAGACAAGTCCCCTACCCTGGGGCTGGTTCCATAGAGGAACCTCCTTAAATCTTGATGAAGATCTCCAAGTGAGCACCCTGCAGCTCATATGAGACATATGTTATTGGCTCTCCGCCCAGGTCTCACCCCTCCACTCACTGCATTTTTTAAGTCTTGTATGAGCAGATGTCTTAACTCACCACTTATGGCTTCCAGGGCCTCTTTGAAGAATGTATAGCTTGCAGAATAATGTCTATGGCCTGCAACGTTTCGGATAGTTCTCTTGCGGTGGCCCGCATGCCGGCTGCAGCACCTGCTTGTGATGACAACTGTGAGAGGCTGGGTTGAGCTAATTTTTCTATTATTGCATTAGCTTTTGGCTGGATCTGCTGCAACATCACTTGATTCAGGCTAATATAATTTTATGTGAGCAATCTTGCCCCCAGAGCCACTGCTTCTGCTGGTCTCAATGGATGCGTTAGACCCGCCTACAGGGAGTACTCCAGTTCTCGCCATACCCCTAGATCACTATGCGGGCAGGATAGGTTTGATTGCTGCATTGTGGGGTATATTGTACTGGTCATCAACTGGCTCCTTCAGTTGCTCTGGTGTGTTGTATTCCTCTTAGGGTGTCCATAACGGGCTTTCCAGTATCATGTCCTTATATAGGCACAATTCGCCCTGCCCTTATATAGGCATAAAATCCCAGCCCTTATTTAGGCATTAAACCGTGCACTCCAAATACAGGCATGGTCTCTGACATCCGTCCACCCTAACGTCACAACGAGTTCGTGAAGAACAGACCCTTAGGCTGCGGGAGTTTCCTAGCCCAGGACTATTGATTTCTTCAAGGACTCATATATTATGCATGAACCATTATTCCTTAGGGGTTCATTCATGACGTCTTTTCGCTGTCCGACTCACGTCAATACTAACATTCTTAGGTACTCTCAGGTATAAATATACCTTCCCTAGCCCTTGTAAACTAGAGGAGACCTCGAGTTCAGAGGAGCCCGTTTCCCGGCCTGACGCACTGAGAAGACGCTGTCATCCCTGCATGCAGAGAGTCCAGCTTCCAGTGATCTGACTTCCCTTGCGGGGTGTTGGAGTTCGAGTCTGGCAAAGAGATTCCTACCTCTCTCATTCTTCAGGTATGGAGCTGACAAGAACCCAGAGGGACTCTTGGCATACTAGGCATACTAGGCTTAACATACTCTTAGTATACCATAGTAAGGAATACTTCACCTACTTCATACCTCTCCCTACACCTAGGTTAGGTTAGGTACATTGGGGTAGAACTAGCTTAGAAACGCATCGTATGAGTACTCGCATTTTTAGCTCATGTTATTTATGTATGTGAATATACGCTAAAAGATAATGCTATCGCAGTATTATTTATTTCTACTGCTCACACTGTACATTATTTATCTCGCATACTGTCTTGTGATCGTAACAGCACATTTTACTTACATCAGAAACAAGACTGTTCAATAAAACCTTTATTGAAACGCCCGTCTACTCTTTCTGTGTAACTTGGAGAAAACTAAGCATGCACGATTGAGCTGAGTGAAATAGTTATCTATTGTTTCCACGACTCTGGGACACGTTTTGATTCTAAAGGGAAACATAGTGGTCATGTTTTGCGGCTGCCAGAAACTACTCCCTTCTTGTTGTCAAGGAGTTTCTAGTGGCCTCTGAGCTAGCTGGCACAAGTAATTAAGTTTAATATACTCAATAGGGACATACTGACCTTAGTCCTATGTCAAACCTATAGGATATATTATTCCAATGCGCAGAGCCTATTAGGGAAATAGGAGCTACACTACAGGTGGGGGTAGCTTCTATTCTCAGTTATTGCAGGGGTCCAGTCCCATACCTCCCCAGTGCTCCTGCTGTGTTGACGTCTTTGTATAGTAAACCCTAGCCACTGACCTCCATTCAGTTCCCATGCCAGGGCTCATGGAGTGTGGTGCTTTTTATTTAGATAATGAACTGTTTAAGTGATCTCCAAGAATCACCTCAAGTGGCTGTTCCTTCTTTAAGGCCTCCTCTCTTTCTTTTGTTGCTGGCATATTCCTCTTCCCCCTGCCAGCGGATGCACATGGGCCATGCTCCCTATTCACTTCTCATGCCCACAGGCCTTGGCCTCCCATCTAGTCCTTCACATCATTCGCGCAGGCCCTGTATCTCATGCATCAGTCTTGGGGCCCTCTCATCTCCCTCTGCGCCTCTCTACCTTCATATATTTTCTACTGAGCCGTCCCTCACCTCATGGGCTTCGCCCATGCTGCAACTTTTCCAGCAGGAAAAACGTCCAGGGCCTCATTTAGAAGGGCCCGTGCGCCGTTGGGGCGTCACTTTTAGTGACGGTCTGGTAGCGCACACTGCAGGGCCATATCTACAAGGCCATGTAAAGACACCATGCGTGGCTTTACATGGCCATGTAGATATGGACTGAGGCAACGTAGCGCAAGTCGCTGCGTTGCCTCACCCTGCGATAGGGAGGCGTGGCATGGGCATTACAGTGGGTGTTCCCATGCAACACCCATGGCATTTGACAAATTCCCAGATTTACGAGATTTTGTAAACCTGGGAATGTGTCCAAAGCTTATGCCTCACCAGGGGCGCTGTAAGGGAGGTGCAACAAGGAGAAATACCTTTATTTCTCCTCGTTTTTCCTTTTTCTATGTGCACTGCACTTTTGTGAAGAGACACCTTCCTGCACAAAAACAATCATCCCTGCAACGCAAGCACCCTTGCACCATGGTGCAAGGGTGCCTGCGTTGGCACATGGCAGCCCATTGTGTGCCAGCACAAGGGAAAAGGACAAGAATGCACCATATCTGATAGATACAGCACCTTCCTGCCCTTTTCTTTTGCCGTAGGGCAGTGCAGCAAGAAGGCTTACGGCGCTGTCCTATGGCAAAACCTTGCAAATTAGGCCCCCAGAGTCCCTCATTGAATACGGGGACACCCCACAAGTTTGTGGGGACCTCTTGGCGATATCTAGTGGTTTGGGCTCAGCCCGCCGGTTGCTTCATTTGTCTTTGTTTCCAGGCCGCCTCGGCAGTGCACTTTCTCTCTAGATGTGGGAATTTCAGTAATTCCAGTGGTCCTTCTCTACGTAAAATTTTTTGGAGGACGTCACGATTGAATAAGACGCGTACTACAATACCTCGTTAACAGCTACCAAGAATCAGTAAATATTGGGGCTTTTCAAGGAGATCGTGGTGCGAAATAATTGAATATACGTACCAGAAGTATATTATATATCGCTGTAAGATCAAGTGTGGTCCTCAGCAACATTACATAAATATTCTATACAAATCGAAGGCCACTGGGACCTAAAAAGGAGGCATACATCTAACACGGATTACAGTGTGGAGAAATTGATGAATCCCACCTTGAAATTTTGAATCGCTTAGACATCCTGTAGCTATAGGACTCACATATTCCTACATTGATCATATGATAACCGGAGGCATAACCAGAACCCCGAGAGATAAATTGAATAAAATCAATAAGAAGAATCACATATGACAGATTTTATTGATTATATATGAACAATAATTTTATTTTAGATTCAGCAATACTGTTTTTTAACCTATGAGTATGTCCTGAAGAAGGTGGTGTCAACCAATCTCATCCCACCGAAACGCAGCGGCGACAACCTTTTTTTCTTTTTAAGTATTGTTTTTATATTGTGCACTTTGGTGATATCTATAATCACATATTTTAATGATATATGATCATAAATTGTGATGGAGCAACAGTAATGACTTGGTACATGAGGAAATGTGTTTCATTTTGTGTTATATAGGTTAATGCCATATACATGTGAATGAGACAGTGTAATCAAAGTTTGCTTCTTCCATTTATGAAATTGCATGTTTTTAATTAAATTGAAATTGCATTTCTAAATTTTTTATGGTGCGTAAAACGAAAAAATCTTGTGGATTATTATTTTTTTAAATAAAGGAGGAGATATTTTTTTACTATCAATAAGGCATTTAGTCTGTATATGGGGGCACGTATGATTGGGTGTGTGTGTAAGATGACAGTTTAAATAGACAGAATACCACAGGGAACATCTTACTGTTACTTCCTTCTCTACGTCAGCCACCAGTCAATGCATGGTCTGAGTCGAAAGATTATTTACAAAAAACGGGTATTTTATAGGATTTTGCAAGCGGCCATGTAGAGCTCTCTTAGAGAGCGTCCTTTTTGTTGGCTATCAAGCCATGCCCTACAATCATGATTAAAACGTGCAATGTATAATGACTAACCGCTGCCATGTTTCATTAATTTTGCATTACTTTGAGCCTTTTGTACTTTTCTCCCTTTCTTCAACTAAAGACTCAAACCTCTTCACACATATTATACTTGTTGTTGGTCTGGATATGAGTAATAACATCATAACACTGACGATCTGCATAAGCATATTGATAATTCACTAATCTTTGGGCCAGATGTACAAAGCATTTTTATGGTCAGAAATGGCCCAATTTGCAGAATCTGGCTGTTTGTGATTGCGAAAATGCCTTTTCTGATGTACAAACTTCAAAATACGATTCGCTATTTGGGTTTGCGGCCCAATACCGATTCGGTATTTTGACTGGGCGTGTTTAGAGCGTCCCTTTCAAATACCAAATCATAGTTGAATTTATTAATGTTTTGCAATCAAATTCTGGTTGCAAAACAATCTTTTACCTGTTAAGCCATTATCAAACAGGAAAGGGCCCTTAACGGAGCCCTTCCCCTTTGTGAATGTTGATCCAAAAATGTTTTACAAGTCAGTAGACCACTGCCGACTCTTAAAAAAATGAAATGTACATTTTCCTTTAAGGAAAACTGGTTGCGTTTTAAAAGAACAACAATTGTTTTTTTTTTTTAAATCACTCAAACATGGTAGTCTGCTGACCTCAGCAGGCCACCATCCCTGTGATGGCTGTCATTCCTAATGGGGCGTAGAACAGGCAGGCTTATAAAGAGAGGCAATGTGTAAAATATTTGTGCAACACACACACCGACAGTAACACAATGAATACACCACAAAAAGATTCCACACAGGTTTAGAAATATAGATTATTATATTCTGAGCAAAGCAAGACCAAAACAATAAAAATCACATGCATTTTTTTCAAGTTATGCAAGTGGTAAAAATAGCAGTGCTATAATGGTCTCCGCTCCTCTTAGAATCTTTACGGTAATACAAGAAAGGAAGGGCATAGGAGCTGTCTCAATATAGGAGCACAAGCGTAGTACTCCCTCCAAGTCCTCACTGAGTAAATAACCCCCAGCTGCCCTCGATGTCACGTAGCCCGGCTGCAGAGACTTCTTGGGTCTTGGGGGGGATCACAGTACCTTTTTGAAAGAAAGCCTGTCGTTCGGCAAGTCGCGCTGCGGCTCCCTTTGTTGATGGAGGCGGGGCACAACGTAGTCCGACTCGCTCTGATTCAGGTAGGTGGTGTGGCAGGTGAGTCCTGGTCATCAAGACAACAGAGGCCATGAAGCACGCTGGAGCGCCCGCCAGGAGTGCGACAACGTCTGGTGTAGAGGCGGGGTGCTCGGGATAGCACGAACTGAAGTGCTCGGTCACGGTCCCAGTTACAGGCGGGGCCGCACCGCAAAAGGGGGTGCTCGGCAGACTCCTTTTCAGCGTGTGCATTGGAAACAGGGGAACAAACAAAGCTTGATCTCTCTCGGCCCGTGGGGAGGCAAGCGCTGATCCTGGTTACCACACTGTCTCGATCTGCCACCAGGTGAAGTGCTTGCTCTGCTCCCACAATGAGCAGGGGATTAGGAGCAATCTGTTCATTGCCACTGCCAGATGAATAGGGTGCGAAATCCCACAGCAGGGACTAAAAGGCGAAGTCTTTGATGACCCTGAGACTTCAGGGAAGAGGGGGCAAGGCAACAAGCCCTTGCAGAATGCTTTTAGGCCACACAGCACAAAAGTAGCAGGCAGCAGGCCAGCACAGCAAGGCAGGTCGCAAAGTGGCAGTCCCTCCTGCAGCTCAACAAGCAGCGGGCCAACACAGCCGAGCAGTTAGCAAAGTGGCAGCACAGCATTTCCTTCTGGCAATGTGCAGATATAAAGCCAGCAAAGTCTGGTTATAGGCCAAAAAGTGTCTGATTAGATGGGGTCAGAGACCTAGTACTTATACCCAAAAGTACATTTGGTGTGGGGGTGACGTCAAAAGAAATCTCTGAAGTGCACAGGTCCCCTTTTAGCCCAATCCTGTCTGCCAGCCTAGCTATGGGGCGGAGGGGGGGTAGATCAGCCTTTTGTGTGGAGACAGGACATTACCTATTCAAGTGAAGTGTGACTTCCTCTCCTCCCTACTGCCCAGGATGACCCATCAGTATGCAGATGAATGCAGATGCAGTTGAGTATCCTGTGTTGTGGCTGTCTAGAGAGAATGCACAAATGTAGCTGTCACCCAGTAAAGCTTAGATGTGTATTGGAGGCAGGCTGTCAGGCACACAGAGCAGTAAGTGTAGAGAAATGTTCACTTTCTAAGAGTGGCATTTCTAAAATAGTAAAGTTAAATCCAACCTCACCAGTAAGTAGGATTTATCAATACCATTCCAAACAAATAAAACATAAAAAAGCCACTCCTATCTGATTAGGAATTACAGCATAAAAGTGTATTAAAGAATTCCCAATGCTACCCTATGAGAGGGGTAGGCCTCACAGTAGTGAAAAACAAAATAGGCTGCTTGTCACTACCAGGACAAGCAAAACAAAAAGGTGAATGTCCTACCTTTTACTTAAACAGCACTCTGCCCTTAAGGCTACCTAAGGCCTACCTTAGGGGTGACTTATATGTATTAAATGGAGAGTTTAAGGCTTAGCAAGTAGGTTTTAATTGCTAAGTCAAAGTGGCAATAAACTGCTCACATAGGCCCTACAATGGCAGCCCTGAGACAGGTTTGAAATGCTACTTATGTGGGTGGCACAATCAGTGCTGCAAGCTCACTATAAGCATTTAACTTACAGGCCATGGGTACATGGGGTCACCACTTTACAAGGGACTTACAAGTAAATTTAAATAGGTTAGTTAGGTATTCACCAATCACAAGCATGTTTAGGGAAGAAGCACATGAACCTTGGCACTGGTTAGCAGTGGTAAGGTGTTCAGAGTCCTATGGCCAACAAAAAGATACAGCAAAAACGTAGAGGTCCAAAGCAAAAAGTTTGGGGTAAGACAACCCTAAGGCTGACAGCTCTAACACATTCTGTTTCTTCAAGTGTCAATATACGATCTCCATCAATCAGCTAGCCCACAAACCATAAGCTACACTTCGACCATTTTGTAACAATGGAGTCTTGAGAAAATGATGGGAAGCTTGGGCTGCCCCATAAGGATGTATATCTAGAGATACATGAGACTGAAAGTCTATCCAAGATATTACTCTAAAACAATAGAAGCGTAAACTGATAGGATCCTAAAACAGATTCATTTAAAATAGGCTGTATCAAAAAAAATCCTAGCACAGAAATGATTGAAGATACCATGGTCCTCTTAGATATAAAACCATTGACAACAGGTTCGCAAATGCAGCTGAGATTGGGTAGGGGTCATCCACCCTTATTTAGCAGGAAGTGTAAAACAAATTGCTCTGCTTGGGCGTTTATACTGCTGAATAAACATATTCTGCATGCTCTCTACTTAGTGAAAAAACAGCCAACAGATATAAGGGTGTTGCTCTACAAAAATACAAGAAATGTGGCCATACTTATAAAGTAATCTTTTCATTTTTCAAAGATTACTAATCAATTAATCATAATTAAGTGAAATCATAGTCGCACTTGGAATGAGGCTTGGACTCCTAGTTAAGTAGCAGAGTCCACACATTTTTTATCCCCTGGTGGTTTTGGGTGATTAGGTAGGATCTATGTTTTGGCTAGATTTAGTTTGTGTCCTTATAATAATGAACCAAATTGCTTGCCTCTTCCTCTATAACACAGATGGCCTCGCCCAGATTAGAAGAGAAAATAACTATATCATCAGTGTAAGCTGCGATGTTAATTGCTGCCCTGTTCCTTTAGTTATTATTTCCTCAGAGATGCCCCCAACATACAACTTTGGCATTTGTGTATAAGCCAAAAATCGTAAGCCAATTCTTACAGTGGTTAGTGTCTCCCATAAATATGGCGAGGAGAACCTGTAAGGCCATCTTTGGCATTCTGCAGGACCATGCAGACCTTAACACTGAGTGTATTAGGTATGTCAACGTCTGCACTCCCCAGGTTCATGTGGGTGGTGGAATCCCATTAAGGATTGCATCACATGGACTAAATTGGCAATCATTGAAGCTAATCGGTTAGCCAAGATTTGGGAATAGATTTTAGAATCACAATTAATAAGTGAAATGGGTCGATAGGATGAACTTGATCTTGGATCTTTATCTTTTTTTAGGAAAACAACAATGTATGTTTCACATCACGACGGAGGTGCTGGTTAGCCATTTTCAAGACACTGGAATAGAAGTAAAAAGCATTGAGACAGAATATCAATAAAGTTCTTATAAAATTCAGACAGAATTTTATCAGGACTGACTACCTTCCAAGATCAGAGAGATAGACTTGCCTTTCTAATTTCATTTACAATCATAAATGAGTCTAGAGTGTACTTTGTGTTTCAATGACTGTACAAGAGATACTTGGTCAAGATAATGATTTTTTTAAATACACTTTTTATTGGCATTTTACACACATTGATATTGGCATTTTACACACAGTAATATTGTCCGGTATGTTATACACGATAACCATTCGTCATTATACAGTATTACAGGAAATATATTACTGCAATTGCGTTCCTCCAACTTAAGTGTTCTTTTCTCATCAACAGTTCCCCCACCCTTCCCACCCATCTCCCCATGTCTCAGTGTCCAGAAATTACCTTTTTGCCTAAAAATCCGTGTACCATTCATCCAGAGTGTCATAATGCTAGGTATCTTCCTCATCTATCTATCACATTTCCTGTTCTGGTGTACCTTGCAACATCCTCCCCTCCCCTCCATCCGTTCCCTCGGGATCTCTTACATCCGCGATCATTGCGGACCATGCTCTCATGTCCTCTTCAAGTCTAACATCTCTCCGTGAAGATAATGATTTATATTAAAATGGGAAACATATAAATCATCTTGATACAATCCACGTAATATGATGATATTCTCTTTGTCTGATAGTGCCTGACCGTGGAATTTACTATGGTATTTATATAATTCTTACTGTCAAGAGTCTTGTAATAGTACCAAAATCAAGGACAATTGTTCTTCATAGACATACAGAAGCACACAGAAAATGCTTTTTCTCAGACATGTGTCTGAATGAACAAAATGCCTTGAGTCAGACTAAAAATTAGATTGAGTGTATGTCTTGCCTTTGCTGATCTAGCCTTCGTTGTATTCTATTCCCAATCCAAGTCGTTTAAGGTATATTCAAGGGCAGTTAATCGAACTGACACTGCCTTCTGGCAGAGAGCCGAACACTGAAGCAGCCATCCAAACTACACTACAACTGTGGACTGGCCATCCACAATGCTGTGAGAATCCCTTGCAGGATACAACCTACAAAGTTCGTTTCAGCCATGGGTGGGCTGTTCAACCTACCTTGAAAGAAGTACTGTAAGAACAGTCCATCACATCTCTGCACTCGTTGTGTGTAAAGTTGTTTGGCTTCATCTCATTCTGTACTGAGTCTTACTGCTCTTCTCTTATACATTCTGTTAATTGGCATGTGCAACCACCGTTTTAAACTTTTGATGGTTCGTTTTTGCTTTTGTGTTTTTTAACCACATCATTTTTATTGAGTTTTACAAGCATGGTATATAATCTTCAATATCATTCATAAAGAATGCACATTACATTCAAAACACAGAACATTGCATACATTTCTGTGAGTCTCAAGTTTCTGCGTCGTCTTCCAATAAACAATGAGTACAATATAATAAACTCAAAAAGGTGATTATCCAGAACATTTCATCAAATCACAGAGCAGAGTGCTATAATTATTAGGTTTCAATCAAAGACGGAGCTGATACCAAACTCATTTGTAGCCAGAGCCTCCACTGCAGACCCTAGCAGGGCACCCTTTAACATACAATTTAGTCATGAAGGGCCAGATGTAAGACGTGATTTTGCATGCGCAAACGGGTTTGCGACCCGTTTGCTCATGCAAAATCACTGTGGGCCATGTACAAACACTATTTTGCGAGTCGCAAAAAATTGCGACTCGCAAAATAGTGTATAGCGACTCGCAATTAGGAAGGGGCGTTCCAAGGGCGTCCCTTCTTAATTGCGACTCGCAGCCCTATGTGTGAATGTTTTGCTACCACAATTGTGGTCGCAAAACACTCGCAATTTACCGCCCTCTTCAAGAGGGTGGTAATGCAGTCGCAAATGGGAAGGGGTCCCCGGGGACCCCTTCCCCTTTGCAAATGCAGGGGAAAATATTTTTAAATGGCAAGAGGTCCCAGGGACCACTACCTGCCCTTAAAAAATGAAACAAAAACGTTTCATTTTTTTTTTTAAATGCAGCCCGTTTTCCTTTAAGGAAAACAAGCTGCATTAAAAAAAAAAAAAAACTGCTTTATTTAAAAGCAGTCCCAGACATGGAGGTCTGCTGAGCCCAGCAGCTCACCATCCCTGGGAGGGCTAGCCATTCCCGATGGGGTCGCAAATTGCGAGTGCCTCATTAATATTTATGAACCTCGCATTTTGCGACCCGTTTGGAAATCGCAATCAGTGTCTCTGACACTGTTGTACATTGTAAATTGCGACTCGCAATCGAGCGAAAATTGCAAGTCGCAATTTACACTGGTTGTACATTTGGCCCGAAATATGGTAAACGCTCTGAGTCTATTGGTGCATGAGACCCTTGGAATACATTCTTCTAGAAATCCTAGCAATAGGACTCATATTCCTTCAAAGTCATTTTTTATTGCCTCATGGACAATGTGATAACTTTTCCATGACTAGGAGATTACAAAGCGATACCAAAGGGGATGATGGACGGAGCGTTTGAGCTAATCAAACACTCACCCCCAGTCAACTGATCTGGGTTTAATCCATCATCATTCTTTAGCTCACTCCACCACCCCAGTTCAGACATGGCCATATGCAAATCAGTCTGACCCTGTGCCTCATGGGAACAGTCCAGCCCGAACTGCCAAGCCATGTCTTCCCTGGATCGGAAACAAGCATCCTGGGAACGGTTTCTGGCTATTCAGCCGTCATCAGCCAGGCTAGCTTGAATCCAGTGGCAAAGTGAGCAAGGGACCCACGTCTGGGCATACCCTGCCAACTGGGTATGCCCAGACGTGGGTCCCTTGCTCACTTTGCCAGTGGATTCAAGATAGCCTGGCTGATGAGGGTTTTGAACCCGAAACCGGTCCCAGGATGCTTGTTTCCGGTCCAGGGAAGACATGGCTTGGCAGTTCAGGCTGGACTGTTCCCATGAGGCACAGGGTCAGACTGATTTGCATATGGACATGTCTGAACTGGGGTGGTGGAGTGAGCTAAAGAATGATGATGGATTAAACCCAGATCAGTTGACTGGGGGTGAGTGTTTGATTTGCTCTAACGCTCCGTCCATCATCCCCTTTGGTATCGCTTTGTTCGCCCTAAGTTGGCAGGGTATGCCCAGACGTGGGTCCCTTGCTCACTTTGCCACTGGATTCAAGATAGCCTGGCTGATGAGGGTTTTGAACCCGAAACCGGTCCCAGGATGCTTGTTTCTGGTCCAGGGAAGACATGGCTTGGCAGTTCGGGCTGGACTGTTCCCATGAGGCACAGGGTCAAGACTGATTTGCATATGGCCAGGTCTAAACTGGGGTGGCATGGTGAGCAAAAGAATGATGGATTTAACCCAGATCTCTTGACTGGGGGTGAATGTTTTGATTTGTTCTGCATTCCGTCCATCAATTATGTGTCTTTTGCCTTCTCGCCCTAAGTGCGCCGGGTATGCCCAGACGTGGGTCCCGGGCTCACTGTGCCACTGGAATCAAGCTATCCTGGCTGAAGAGGGGTGAAACCCCGAAACCGGTCCTAGGATGCTTGTTTCCGGTCCAGGGAGGACCTGGCTTGGCAGTTCGGGCTGGACTGTTCCCATGAGGCACAGGGTCAAGACTCATTTGCATATGGCCAGGTCTAAACTGGGGTGGCATGGTGAGCAAAAGAATGATGGATTTAACCCAGATCTCTTGACTGGGGGTGAATGTTTTGATTTGTTCTGCATTCCGTCCATCAATTATGTGTCTTTTGCTCCCATGAGGCACAGGGTCAGACTGATTTGCATATGGCCATGTCTGAACTGGGGTGGTGGAGTGAGCTAAAGAATGATGATGGATTAAACCCAGATCAGTTGACTGGGGGTGAGTGTTTGATTCTAACGCTCCGTCCATCATCCCCTTTGGTATCGCTTTAGGAGATTACAAAGCCTAAGGTACCAAAGAATGATTGGGGGGCCGGACTTAATCTCCAATAGGCTGCTAGTGTTCTCTCGGAAGCCCCCAAAGAAATCCACATCAGTATGTAATCAGCTTTTGATTGGTGTTTTAAGGCAGAGGGACATATGCTCAATAGTAATATAAGTTATCTCATGTGGAATGGAGTATCCTAATGTTTTCCTCATGTTATCTGAAACTTCCTTCCAGAACGGCTTAATAGGAAGGCATTCCCACCATGTATGTTTAAAGATATCCATTACGCCACACCCTCTCCTACACAGGTTGCTCAAATTTCGATTTCGTTTATGTTAACTTTGGGAATAGCGATTTCCAAATTGCGATTTCCTCATGTATATTAATGGTATATCGCAGTTTGCGAACCATTAGGAATGATAGCTATCACAGGGATGGTTGCCTGCTGGGGTCAGCAGACCACCATGTTTGTGACTTCCCAAGTCCTGAGGAGACCTCTAAGGGTCAGAGGTCAAAACGTGTTAACGATTTTGGGATCAAGGACCGTGGACCTTTTGAAAAATTCTATGGAAGGGCATGAGAACTGATTAAGTATGCCCTACCACATCTTACTGTACATACTTTGATCAACTGTACATTTAGAGTGGCATTTCATATGATGTTATGTACTCCTTATACCACCTGTATGAACTGACTAATCTGGACTGGTGTCCTAATAGATTGTTATTGTTGTAATTTAGGTATTCACATTTGTCACCACACTATCGTCACGGTCTTGTGTTGGGGTGCACTGTTGGCCACTCACTTTGGTGTAAGCACATGATTTTTCTATTGTGAGGGGCAGGGGCACATGCCTTAAACAACATCATTAAGATTTTGAGAGAAGTGTAATGATGTTGGAATGTTGTGATTTGCTCTATGGAGAGAATTCTTCATTTGATGTTGATGTGCAATTCATTTGCATGATCTGACTGAAGTTCGTAATCTGTATCCATTTGAATAATTCCTGAAGCAAGTTGGCGATGCATCTTTTGTTTATATATTATTATTGCTGCCCAGCCTTGATTCCACTTTATAGTGCCCAAAACCATTTAATGAATGGAAGAGGAGGCCTCAAGGAACTGACTGTAGACTGTGGGAACAATTTGCTGTGGCAGGCAGAGTGGTGAGGCATTGAGACCATGATTCTCCTGCAGCATGTCCCTGCGTGAAGCAACTTGCATCACAAACTTATAGTGGCTTGATACCAAGAAAACCTCAAACAAGTTTGGTGGTTTTACCAGAAGAAGCAGAGGCATCTTGACAGCTTGGTGCCAAGAAGATCCCAAACACGTTCAACAGTTTCATCAAAAGAAGTAGAAGTACCTGTGAAGACTTGGCACTAGAAAAGCTTCCACCCTCAGTCACAGGTTGACCACTGCACATCTTTGACCAGGATATCCTCTGTGACCCAGGATGGGCATCTTTCATGTTTGGAAAATGGGCTTGAACTTGGACCTTAAAAAAGATCCTGCAACGAAGATTTCCATTCACCTCACCAAGTGCAGATAAGCATGCCCTCTGCAGAGCTGTGCCACTGCTACACAGCCCCACCTCTTCAGATCTGAAGACACACATTTGAATCCGTTGGGCAGCCAGGGGCACTGGAGGTGCATCAGTAGGCACCAACCGCCTGGAGTGTTGCCTCCTCTCCGCCAGCCATGTGCAGTACACCAGTGTAAATCACATTATTGTATGGTTAATAAAAACCATTACAAAAGATAAACATATAGTAAATCATATATACAACATTAATCAATGCAACATTACATTTAAAAGAAATTAGTTCTGGGGAAGCGCGGGGCGGCGCCTAAGATGGCCGCCAGATAAGGGAGCTCCGTTTCGCGTCGGAAACGCCGATACAATTATGCGGTTTCCTCATCCCTAATTGCTTTGGAAACAGGCAGGTAAACGCATTGGAGCATGCCCTGCATTGTGTGACATCGTTTTTATGCCGTTTTTGAACCGTTTTCACTACTTTTTGAGGCCCTGAGCTCTGAGCCTGCGTTGCGGCCGCCATTTTGTGTTCTGGTTGTTTTGGTCTCCTCAGAGGTGAACTGTTTGTGGCGCTCTTTTCCAGTTATCCCATCTGTCTCCTCACTTTTTGGACATATCCTGTTTCTCCTTGGCATTGAGAGATTGGGGAAGGAGATATATATTTATTGTTGGCTGCATTCTTTTACTGTCTGCGTTTCTTCAACGTCTTCTATGGGCAGAAGTAAAAGCCCACTACATTCAAACGAAAGCAGCACTTCTAAGACTTCTAAGTCTGACTCCTCACATACTGTTCTTTCCATGGACTGTTCTCTCTCTGCAGTGGGGATGGCTCAGTCTTCTACCTCTCGGTCAGTACCTCTGTCTTTGTCGACCTCCAAGACGCAGACAACACCTACGGCTAGCAAGCGCCTCAAGCAAGACCCACCTTCTCCTCCTAAACCTCTTACTCCTGTATCATTAGATACTATTTTGGAGGAGATACGTGCGCTGCGCCCATTCATTGAGGAGACCAATACTCGGTTACAAGTGTTGGATAATAAGTGGTCATCTAAGGACTCTAGGCTTTCCTTGGTGGAACAACGTGTCAGTGATGTCCAGGATGCTGCTGTAAAAATCACGACGTAGTAGAAAGATATTTCATTGCTTAAAAAATCAGCAGAGGATCACGAAAACAGGAACAGACGGAACAATCTTCGTTTATATGGTCTTCCGGAAGGTCTTGAAGGGAATGATCCGGTCGCCTTTTTTACCTCCTTTTTTCCAAAGCTTATGGATCTTCCACCTTCGACTATCTTGAACATTCAGCGTGCTCACAGATTAGGTCCTTGTCTTTCTTCGGCGTCGGCTCCATCAAAACCCCGTGGAGTGATTCTTCTCTTCTTGCAGTTCACGGACCTCATCCAAGTATTAAACGCAGCTAAGTCTAAAAAGCGTCTTGTTTGGTCTGGGGCTAACTTGTTTATCTCTCAAGATGTTTCTACTGCAACGGCTAAACGGCGGAAGGACTTCCTCGATCTACGATGTGCACTACGGGCCCTAGGTGTCACTCTCTAAAGTGACATTTCAGAACAACACGTCCACATTTGATGATCCTGCAGGAAATTCATTCATTCACATTCTACATCGTCAATGGAAATTCCTGGTCCTTCTTCTGTCACTTGACTGTTACGCAAATCTTGTTCTCTGTTTTACTAATGTTTGCTTCCCTTACAGGTTGCTCCTTGATACTGGTTTTCTCACCTGTTTCACTTTTTCTCCTTTTTCAATTCCTTTGCAGGTTATTTGGAAGTCTGTTGCCTGTTTCCCTATTTGTCGTGTTGGTGTCCTGACATGATACCTTCTCCCTTGTGGGCTGTGCAGTCTTCATTTGTTGTCGCCACTCCTTATTGTTGTCCTCATTACCCCCTTAAATGGTAAGTACTACAGTCGTCAATTTGACATGTACTGTCCCTTTTGGCTATCTTTTTTCTCCCTTCTTTTCTTCCTCTTTTCTATCTTTCCTCCCTCTTTTCCCCTAGTATATGTTTCAGTTTATTCTTCATCTCATATTTATTTCTTTTCTCTATTCCTTTCCTTCCCTTTTACTATTGATGGTCACATAGCTCTTTATGAATTATTTCAGTATCTACCTTATTTCTACATTCTGGCTTTTACCTATTGCTCTTCCTATACTCCTTCATTATTGTCAGTTCCATTGTTTTATATCTATGGTTATTTTCTTGCATTCAGAGTTGTTACATGGAATGTAAAAGGTTTTCTTAATCCTATAAAGAGGCAGAGAATTCTTTCACATTTAGCCTCCTATAATCCTGACTTAGTTTTATTACAAGAATCTCATTTGTCAGAAGCTGAGGCTCTTAAGCTCAGACGCAATTGGGTTGGTTCTGTTCTTGTTTCTCCTACAACTACAAAGAAGAATTGTGTCATTATCTTATGTCATAAAAAATTGAAATGCTCTGTTGCTTCACAAGAAATAGACACAGATGTCAGATGGATTTTAGTTAAACTAATCATCAATAATAATGTTTCTTTAACTATCTTCAATATTTATGGTCCGACCCAACCAGATTATACTTTCTGGCCTGCTATTACAAATAAATGTATGCAACACAAAGATGAATTTTTTATCCTTGGAGGCGATTGTAACCAGGTTATGGATCCCTTTATTGACCGCAAATCCCAGGTACGCTTTATTCCCCATAAAACCCATAAACAGTTTCACAGTACAATCACACAGGCACATCTCGTAGATGCTTGGAGATTATGTAACCCGGACCAAACAGAATTTTCTTTTTTCTCCCTTCCACATGGTTCCTTATCCCAACTGGATTACATCTTCCTATCCAAGCCTTAAGCTCAAAATCTTATTTCATCTTCGATCGAACCCATTTTAATTTCAGATCATGCCCCGGTGATTGCTGACTTTGATTTGCTCCGATCGCAGCCCAAATCTTCTAGATGGAGATTTAACAACTTTCTTTTACAAGATCCAGCTTTCTCCTCTTCCTTTGCTTCCTTTGCGGAATAATAATTTTCTTTGAATGAAGGTCCATCTATATCCCCTGCTTTGGTGTGGGATACCTTCAAAGCCACTGCCCGAGGATTCATCATTGATTTTGTAGCCAGGAAAAAGAAACATACCCTCATTCAACATAAGGCTTTATTAACCAATATCAAGCGTTTAGAACATCAATTTTACACTTCCTCATCAGATTCCACTTTGCAGAAGCTGGTTCGTGCTAAGCTAGAGTTTAACAAGATTTCTACTGACAATGCTTCATCTATTCTACTTCGTAGTAGTGCCCGATATTATGGAGGCCGCAATAAAGTCGGATCACTCTTAGCTAATTATCTCAAGTCTAGAAAAGAGGGGACGCTGATAGACTCTATTCAGTCAGCAGATGGGAAACATCTTTTCAAAGATCAAGAAATCCTCGATGAATTTACATCATTTTATAATAATTTATATACTCCAGAAACGCCTGCATCGAATTCTCTTATTGATTCTTATCTAAGCAACATTCCCCCTCCTTCATCCACTGATCTTGATTTTCATTCCCTAGATTCGGATATATCGCTCCAAGAAATTACTAGTTCTCTTAACTTACTAAAGAAAAATAAATCCCCTGGTCCGGATGGTTTCTCAGTAGAATTTTACTTACATTTTTCAAACTTCCTACTCCCCAAACTCTTTAATCTCTTTCAACACTTCTGCACTACTGGAAAGGCGAGCAGTACTTTCTTAGAAGCCTCTCTTTGTCTCATTCACAAAGAAGGTAAAGACCCCAAACTCTGCAAAAATTATCACCCTATATCCTTGATAAATGTGTATTACAAAATTTTTGCTAAATTGTTGGCATTACGTCTTGAATCACTATTACCCCATCTGATTGGTCCAGAGCAATGTGGTTTTGTTAAGGGCAGATTAACCTCTGATAACTCTCGGTTATTTTTCAATGGTTTGAATAAGACACCTACTCTATCTTATTCTCTGGCTGCGATATCTATTGATGCAGAAAAAGCTTTTGATAGAGTTGAATGGTCTTTTTTATTTAAGTCACTCCGTTGGCATGGTTTTGGTCCTAAATTCATCTCCCTGGTTTCTTTACTTTATATGGCACCTACTGCTTCCACTTTAGTTAATGGTCTTGTTTCAAATCGTTTTTCACTTCATCGAGGTGTCCGACAGGGTTGCCCCTTATCTCCTCTTCTTTTTATTCTTTCCCTTGAACCCTTTCTAGCTCGCATACGTTATATCACTTCTATTTCTGGATTTTGATATGGAGATCAACACTTGAAGCTCTCTGCTTACGCGGATGATATCTTACTCTTTATATCTAACCCAGAAATTTCTATCCCCCCGTTATTACAAGAATCTTCAGATTTTTCAGCAGTATCGGGATATAAAATCAACTCTGATAAAACAGAGATTCTTCCCATAACCAAATTCCGTTTTGACCCAACTGGATTTCCTTGGAATAGTTCTAAAATTAAATACCTAGGGTTATGGTTCACCAATTCTATTTCGGATTCGATTAAAACAAATATGAAAGAAATTCTTGATTGGATCTCCAAACTACTCTCCTCCTGGAATCCTCTTTTTCTTTCCTGGTGGGGACGCCTTGATTCTATCAAGATGATGATCACTCCTATTATGTTATATATTCTCTCAATGATTCCAGTCCACATTCCTTCTATCTATTTAAAAAAACTTGACTCCCTACTTTCCAAATTTCTGTGGAACAGTAAAAAACCCAGAATCTCTTTATCCCATCTTAGAAAACTAAAATCTACCGGAGGGGTGAATTTTCCAAATTTTAGATTATATCATAAAGCCTTTTGTCTTAAACAAGCCTCTTACTGGCTTCATGCGGACATTTCCCCTTTCACTCCTTTATGGGTCAGTATTGAACGCCATCTTTGTTCCCCTTTCTCTTTCCTGGAAATTCTCGCTTTCACGGCCAAAACTGGTCTCACATCTCTTCCATTATTTAAACACACTTGCTCATTGTTAAGACCTCATTGTCAACCAAAGAGAATGTCTAGAAATACGTTCTTGCGTTCTCCTCTTTGGCACAATCTTCTTCTCAGTATTAATAATAGACCTTTGTTTTGGAGCTCTTGGAGATCTAAAGATATCATTTGGGTTCAAGATATATTTGATGGCACTTCTCCTTGTTCTTTTCCCCAGTTCCAAGCCAATTTTAAATGTCCCCGCTCGTTTTTGCACAAGTTTTTACTTCTTATGGAAGCAATTTTGGAAGTCTTTTATTCACTTCCTTCTGAAGATTCTTTGTCAACTCAGGATCCGCTTCTCAGAATTTTGTCAGTATCCCCAAAGGCCTTTCTCATTTATAAATTTCTCAACTCCACTGTCTCGGAGCGATCTAAGACTAAGATAGAGCTCGCCTGGGAGGCGGATTTTGGCTATGAATGGAGCACTGAATTTTGGAGCAAAATCTGGACCAGATCGTTGAAAATATCTAGATCTGCATCTACTACTCAATCTATGTTTTTTCTATATCACAGACTTTATTTCACCCCCATTTCCATTGCGAATTTTACACACTCTAATAATAAAACTTGTTGGTCTTGTGACCACCCCTTGGCTGACCTTTATCACCTCCTTTTTTCATGCCCTCCTGTAGCTTCTTTTTGGTTACAAATTTGGCCTTGGATCTTGAATGTTTTTAATCTAAATATTCCCCTATCAAACGCCCTTCTTTTTTGGGACGTTTATCAGAGTCACTTGGGATATTGACTCATGAACGTGGGTTGTTTGACCTCATGATAGCTTTAGCCTTTCAACAAATTACACTCAACTGGAACTGCCCAAACAAGCTCTCGGTCAAATCTTGGTGGAACACTGAATGCCAATACCATAGATTGGACACTGCTTTTGCCTCATGTTGTAATCCACAGATAAATAGAGATCTATTTTGGTTACCCCTAACTGTTTATTTAAATAAGCTCTCTATTTCTCAGATTTCCAGTAACCGGTCGGAAAACTTTCAACCTCCATGAGTTTCTTTTATTTCTTTGCCTTCTTTCTTCTGTTTAATACCATTCATATTGTAAAATTTCTATGGAAAATATGTTAATTGTATCCTCTTTTATTCTAATGAGTATTTATTGCTAGTTTATCTACAGTTGCAGAGGGTATTTTATCTCCCCCTTTTCTTTTCCTCCTTTTCTTTTCCCATGTAAACCCTAAAATTGAAAACAGCTTCCTGATATGTTTTATGCCATGTTTTTTTATCATATATGTTTGTTATTCTCAAATATTGTTACATCTTGCCCTATGTTGTATGATGAACATTACATTAATAAAGCTTCTTAAACTTAAAAAAAAAAAGAAATTAGTTCTGGCCATTGCTAAAAAGAATATTATAATGAATGTGCAAATATGACAGGGCTGCTGTAATGAAACTGCTAGTTTGTACGTGGGTGTTTGCTCAGCAGTGTTTGAGGCTTACTTTACAGTCGAACGTTTCCTAGCTGTGCCAGAACAACATTAAAAAATGTTATAAGGCCACTGGCCAACTTCATGTCTGTCATGTTAAAAAATTCCTTTACACCCAGAAGGCAGGATCTGAGGTTTAGTCGTCTGAGAGATGAAAGTAAAAATTTGGACCGTTCGATTAAAAAGCAATAGCAGCAGCAAATTACACGAGCCAGCAATTCCTTTCAATAAGGACAGAAACGGCGGCTCATGAGAGGTGTGCATATATTTCCTTTTTTTCCTTACCTCACTCACTTCAGATAGGCCAAACCTGAGTCTTGCAAGGTCACCTTTCATTCTGATTGGTAGTGCGCTCAGCAGATAAGGTTGTATTATTTCGTGTACTACTGGACTGTAAGGCTCACGTAAAATGACAACGTGCTTCATTGTTTACATGAAGAGTAATTTAAAGTGAAAGGGGATAGACGCTTTCTCACTGTGGATGTAAAGTGCCATCTAGATGTTGAAAAGTCCCAAAGTTCAGACATCTGCAAACGTTTGAGTGTTTTGGTCATGACGTTAAATTGGGTTTGTTTTGTTTGCTTGCCTGACCGGATCTCATCTAATAATTTCGACCTGAGGGTATTTGGACATAATATCGAATCACAAATATTGAGTGACACAAATATCAGGTTTTAAATATCGTGTCACATAAATATCGAGATGCAGAAATATCGTTGACAAGAATATGGATTTTCTAAGGTAAGTAATATCGTTTTCAAGAATAACTTTATTGTAAATATTGTTTTCAATAATATAGTTGTAAAAAATATTGTTTTTTAATTTTCTTTGTGTTTTCAATATTATTTTATTGGTATATGTTAATTGTTGTTAATGTTATTAAATATGGTTTATAATTTTAAGCTATTTATAATTTTAATGTACTAGTTAATAGTAATTTATAGTGTTGTAGCTGGTTGTGAGGTTTGCAGGAGTACAGTGTTGGAAGTTAATTATAGTTAATTAATAATTAATATTAATTGATTGATTGATAATTATGTAAATTGGGTAATTAGTTATAGTTTAGGTGTGGGTTGTTGGGTTTGTAGGAGTATATGGTGGGAAGGTAATTAAGCAATACTAATTATTTAAATGATAATTAAGTAAATTGTGTAATTATTTTTTTAAAGTTATATTTTAGATGCAGGTTGTTGGGTTTGTAGGAATGTAGGGTAGTGTCTCATTCGCTCTCCTACACACTCACGAAGAAGCAAATGATTCGACACCCCAGAACACAACACTCCCGGATCTCTCAGGAATCACTGTAACAAAACACACCTTTTCGCTCACTCTCTCGTACATGTCCACAATAAGAACTGACCGAAACACAAATATAGTTTAAAATGTTTATTTTAACTATCGTGCTCTAAAACGCAGTATACGGGCCACAACCAGCAGAAAAATGCATAAAACTAACACAGTTAGCATTGCAACAAGGCCATACATCATAAAGGGAGATGTCATCATATAAAAACAGTGGATAAAGGACTATAAGGCCTAATCACCCTCCCCTTGGTAAGAAGAAGTATTATTATACGATAGAAGATCTCTGGGCTTTGTCAGCAGACCCCATACCTTAGTGCCTAGATGGTATGTCTACATCATAGGAACCGCATTGCTCTTCTCCCTGGAAAGCTCCCTCTCCAAGTGTGTGTTACCTAAACATGCATCCCCATAATATCAAAGTACGAGTTTCGGGCATGGCCTGCATGGGCAGCATGGCGGACGCGCAATGACTTGGCTCTGCCACAAATCCCCTTAATTTGGTACATTAATCCGAGTACCTGCGGCTCTTCATGCTGAAGAGTCGTTTCTGAAGGTCTCTGGACACACACAGCAGCGCTGACCGTGCCGAGATTGCACCCGTGAGACCCCCGGAGCTGAAAGGAGAGCTCGGGCAGGATGTGTGCGTCCTAAGCTGAGCCTGTGACGTACCTGGATCGCAGCTGTGGCTGAGGGCTGCACTGAGGCCGGCGGCCGCCGGAGCTGCGAGGAAAGTTTGGGAGGAGCGTGTGTGCCTGGATTGAGCCTGTGGCGCACCTGGGCTGAATCTGCGGCCGAGGATCGCAGCGGGATCGGGACCACCGCGTGTCCTGGATCGCTGAGTTGAGGAAGACAGGAACAGACGGTGCTGCCGGGTGAGGCCTCGGAGGTGAGACCTTGCCGTGGCCACCGGGAGACCCTACGACACAGCGCCTTGTGGAGGGATTGTCTGATGGAGCCCGGAGATAAGGGCGGACAGGGTGGACGCTAATGGGGTGCAACCTGGGCCGAGACACCCAATGTGGCTGATCTGGTGACTCACGCTGTGCTCTGAACACTGACGAAGGGCACATGGTAAGAAACGGGCTGCGATACTCACTGTCGTGGGGGATGGATGTCGTTGGCGGCCAGGGATTGAGAAAGGAACCCACGCAGGATGGAAAACCCTGGTCCTGTTCTCCCTCATGGAAGAGATACAATTTGCATGGCACTGAGTCGGGAGACATTCTAGAAGTGTTCACGGTCACCACCTGTGAGCCCACGAGGGTTGCCTATACTAGTGAATGGTTGGACTGAAACAAAAGTGTGGGCTCCACAGAGACATACACCTGACACACGATGTTGGTGCTGTTGTGGATACCTGGCCTGGAGGGGTGAGAAGCGGCTGCTTGACTCCAGGGACTGACGTAGCCGGACGGCTCCTCTGGGGACTACACCATTGGCAGTGGAACTAAAATTAACTTTAAGCTAAGAGTCTGGGAATCGCGACAATGACTGCGCCAAATCCTTAGGACACATTTACGATGTTGGTCTTTTGACTGGAACTGCGCCCCTGACCACAGTGATACTGAAGTGAGACAAGCACCAGGAGCCTATACATTGGCATTTTCTGCTGGGAGCGTTGAGTAAGTTGGAGTGCATTGTGGGACCCGGTGGGACTGATGGGCCGTATGAAAGGGTCAAATTCGAGGACCTCCTCGCAGGTTCCTGGCCCAGTAGGAACAGACCACATGCATTCGTCGCACCCTCCTGATGACCACCTGGACGCTATTCTGAACACAATAGAGCGCTCCAGAGAATCGATGGAAGCCAAACTGGACAAGGTTGCCTTTGATCTTACATTGCTGCATGCTGATCACCGGAAATTGGTAGATCGGGTTACAGTAGTGGAGCGGGACATTGCGGAATTACAACCTGCCACGGACTTCCAAGAGAAACAACAAAACGCACACGAGGCTAGAATACAATTTTTGGAGGAGCGGGTTGAAGATGAGGAGGGCCGCTCCAGGAGGAATAATATATGCCTGATTGGGCTGCCGGAGGGAGCGGAAGGTCAAGACGCTATAGCTTTCATGGAGCAATGGCTTAAGTCCTTTTTGCCATCAACCTCCTTCTCCCCGTTCTTTACCATCGAGCGGGCACATCGTGTCCCAGGCAGGAAACCGGCTCCGGGTGCTAGAGCACGACCACTCATCTTTAAGTTGTTACATTTCAGGGATAGGGATGTGATTTTACGTGAAACCAGGAAGCTGGATGAGGTCAAGTATGAAAATGCCAAGATCCTGCTCTTCCCTGACTACACAATAAAGGTACAGCGCCAGCGAGGGTCCTTCCTGCCTGTCAAGCAGAAGCTTAGACAACTGGACATCTCTTACTCCCTGCTCTTTCCCGCACGCCTCAGTGTGATTTCGGAGGGGAAAACTAGGTTTTTCAACACGCCTCAAGATGCCTGGGACTGGCTGGAGACCTTGGGGCGGTACTCAGGCCAGCTACCTGTGGGCCCAAAGGATATCCGGAGTGGTGAGGCGGGAGGAGACAGAAATCGCCGACGAAGACCGAGAGGGCGAATCTGTGGCCTCTCGGCAGCACCTGGCCCGGACCAAATCCGCTGAGAACGACAAGCTGTGGTTCGGATTGCGGAGCAGATGGCCGAAGCTGTGGAGCTGGTTGACAATGTTGGAACCTCGATCCACTCTTCTGGGAATGGAGGCTCATCAGAAGCTGGACTGTCGGACTCTGTGTCGCTATGAATGCCTGACGTCACACCACATACTTTGGAGGGTATTGTATGAGGCTGTATGAGAGCGGCGCCTGCGTTACGTATCATCCAATGGACTGCCTTGAGATTGTAACTTCTGTATTATTCTATTGCTTAATGTTAACTGTATGCTGGGTGCTGCGTAGAAGCCTACATACAGCGCCTGTGGGTTATTATCCGCTACACACATCTTTCTAAACATAAATACGAGTTCTCTGGGGATTCATAGTGGTATGCCCTGCACGGTCACACTTCCCCTCCACTTCTCCCTTATACAGGGAATCAGTTAGGCACGCGGCTGCGTGGTTATTTGCTAGGTTTGGGTAACACCTTGTGTTTAAAGGGGGCTGCTCTTATAATGTTTTTCCTTTACCTTATTGGTTTACCCTTGTCCCTTTTGACTGTGGGAGCCCCATTGGGAGTTATGGAGGACACTTCAGTGCATTACCGATTCATACACACAACTGCAAGAATAGGTCGAAGTGCATTCCAATTTCACATAATGTAGCGCTGTGTTAGACCACACGATAATTACGTGGAATGTGCAGGGCCTCCGGACGCCATCAAGCAGATATGCGGTTTACTCTTACCTTAAACGCCACAATGTGCACATAGCACTTTTACAAGAGACACATTTAAATGGAGTAGAGACAGCTAGGCTGCAACGTAAATGGAGGGGTAAAGTGTATGCTACTGGCTATTCTTTATTCGCGCGAGAGGCTTTAATCTGGGTTCGGCCAGGCATGCCCTTTGCGGTGGAGGAGGTTAATGTTGATAAAGAGGGCAGATATGTGTTCCTGAAAGGCAAGCTAGATGAACGTCACATCCTGTTGGGGAATGTATATGCTCCTAACATAGATCAGAGTAAATTTCTTAGACTACTATCCCAACTGCTGATGAAATGGTGTGATATACCATGGCTGATTGGGGGTGACTTTAATAGTGTCATAGACACGGGCTTGGACAGATTTTTTCTCCAACTTAGAGGTATGACTGCCACTGCCAACTCCACGGTGTTAAGTGGATGGGTGCACGGGTGGGACCTGATCGAAGTTTGGAGACATCGGAATCCCGGTGTAAAGGTATATTCCTTCAACTCAGTGCGCCACGACTTACATGTCAGATTGGAAAGGATTTTTAGCTCTCCCTCCCTTCTTCCCTACATAACAGGCTCGGATTATTGCGGTCAGACGCACTCCGATCACAATCCACACTATGTCACATTGGTGTGGGAGGGCACGATTCCTAGTGTCCCTACATGGCGACTACAACCGTCGATGCTCGAAGACCCAGTCTTCCGAGATTCGGTGGGGGAGGCTATAAGTGACTACTTTACACAGAACTCAGGCTCTGCTTCGTCCTCTATGGTAGAATGGCCAGCCTTGAAAGTTACACTTCGCGGGAAGTGTATTGGACTGGGTTGCGGGCTGCGGAAACAAATAGAGCTAGAGCTACTCTCTAGAAAAAGAGTTGCTATCATTGGAAACTCAAGCAATAGACGACGCTCCGGAGGCAGCCCCCCTGCTGGAAGCACGCAGGAAGCATACAGAACTCCTCGAGCGTCAACGTTGTTTAAATTTCGCAGCGCACTCAGCATCCGCACATGTTAAAGCTGATCGCTCAGGGCCTCTACTGGCTTGGCTGGTTAAACAGGAACAATCTACGAGATCCATCACTGCTCTTAGGTTGCCGGGAGGGGGACTCAGATATACTCAGCTTGAAATTCACAGTGAATTGACCTCGCATTTTGCGCAATTATATAAATCCGCTGTGACTGCCTCTGAGACGGAGCTTTATGCTTTTCTGGACGGCCTTCCTTCCCTGGCCTCAAATTGGAACAATGCACGGAACTGGATGCCCCGCTTACATTGGAGGAGGTTAGGGGTACAATGCGAACGTTACCATCTGGCAAGGTGCCTGGCCCGGATGGTCTCCCCCACGACTTCTTTTTTTTAATTTTTTTTAATTTATTTTTATTATGCAAAGGATTCAAACACAAAATATACATACAATAACAATAACCTGTTACATACACGTTCATTTACATTTCGTTTTTCTAGGGGGATAGTAGTCGTACAGTAGAGCTACATCAACCAGATAAAAGAAAATTAACTAAGTAATAAGCAGTGCGAAGACAAAACATAAAAATATTTAGCACCTTAATCCTGAATCATACCATGCCAAATAGCATTAAATTTCCGTAGTGCCTTAGGACCTCTGACCCTAGCCAGAGCTTTTTCGTGCTCAAAAACGTCCGTAAAAATACTCCACCACTCCATTACATTACATGGCTTCGGAGAGATCCATACCCGGGCTATAGCTAATCTTGCAGAAACTATGACTATAGTTATTAGAGCTCTCTTTGCTCTATCAACATTGTCTCTGTAGCCCAACATTATCTCAGTTGTAGTAAAGACCACCTCCAATCCAAGTCGATTTCTTAGTACATTCGAAACTTCTTGCCAGAAGACCACTAGCATAGGGCACTCAGCAAACATATGAACAATATTTGCTCCATATTCCCCACATTTAGGACAGCCCGTCCTATTGCTTAGATGCTGAGTGGCCATTTGCCCCACTTAACTACCTTATCAGGTGTATAGTACAGCATAGTTATAGTTTTAAATTGTTGAAGCCTTAAATTAATAGACCATACTGCCTCTTTTACTATAAATAGTGCTGTCTCAAGGGTTGTACCTGATATCTCCTCCGCAAGAATTGCGCTCCATTTCTCGGCTAAAAGATCCATAGGATCCAATCTTTCCTGACTGAATATTTGATACGCAGCGCCGATTAATTTTCCCTGACAGGGTTCATGTAGAAAATTTAGTAGTTGGTGAGGTTCCACCACCCTAAGTCCTTGTGATCTCATAAAATAATCCCTAAGTTGAAGATACTTAAAGTAATGCTGGCGTGGTATAGAAAAGAAATCTTTCAAGTCTTGAAAAGTACGAAAACCCTCCAGATCATATAGATCTTCCAATTTATCTATCCCAAAACTAGCCCAATGTTTAGCTATACTATCCCGAAATATATCTGGAAGAAATGGATTATCCCAAAGCGGGAACTTAGTAAAATAGATCGGAACAGAATACGTAGTAGATATGTCTCGCCAGACCATAGCTATGCTCCTCAGGGTCTTAAAACGTACCCTCTTAAAGTAGTTGGGGTCCTGTATTCGATGGAGAAATCTACTAGAGTCTTGATTTAGCAAGAGCCTATGGCTAAAATCTTGGTCCTTATTGGAAAAAAGACTACGGAATCTACTCGTAAATGAAGCCCAATAGTATAATTTAAAGTCAGGAAGTGCTAAACCACCTTGGCTGAATGGATATTTTAAAAGCTTAATAGCCCGTCGTGCCCGCCTGTACCCCCAAATAAAACTGCCTACTATACCATCTAATTTCTTAAAAAACATATTCTGAAGTTTCAATGGAATAGATCTAAATAAATTAAGAAACCTAGGAAGAATTGTCATTTTAACAATATTACATCGTCCAATAATGCTAATTGGAAGCTTATGCCACTTTTTAAGCTTCTTAGCCATATCATTCAATAGCGCTTCATAGTTTAATTTAATAATGATTTGTATCTGAGGAGTAACATGAACACCAAGATATGTTGTTTCTAAACAGTGTCCCATTATGGGGATTTTTGGTGTATAGTTCAACAAAATCTGAGTCTTATCAATATTCAATTTGTAACCAGAGAAAGTGCCAAAACTATTAGCCTCTTGATTGATTAATTCTACCGACCGGGCTGGATCTGTCAAAAAAATTGCGATGTCGTCCGCATAGGCGTTAAGTTTTAACTCATTTAGTCCACAGGATAATGGCCGGATACCTTCATTCATCATAAGTATTCGGATAAAAGGTTCAAGATACAAAGCAAACAGCAGGGGGGATAGAGGGCACCCCTATCTCGTACCCCTATTGATACGAAAAACCCTAGACTGTAAACCCTCATAGCTTAGCTTAGCCTAGGGTGAGCGATAAAGCGATCTTACCCATGTCAAAAAACGATCAGGGATTCCCATTGCTGCGAGGGTAAGCCATAAATAAGCCCATGCCACCCGATCGAACGCTTTTTCTGCATCCAAAAGTATCATTCCTATTTTAACGTTAGTTTGCTCAGCTAAATCAAATGCCATAATGGCTGTGTTAATATGAGTAGCCGTGTCTCTTCCCCTAATAAAGCCATGCTGCTGCTCCGAAACCAATTTTTCCATAAAGGGAGAGAGACGACTAGCCAAAATCTTCGCGTACCATTTGGCATCAGTATTAAGAAGTGAGATCGGGCGGTACGAACCACAAGAAGCAGATGGCTTATTTTTCTTTAGGAAAAAAACCATATTTGTATTATCCCAGGAAGAAGGCACCATACCTGTTTCTCCTATTTCCTTAATAACTCTTACAAACAATTGAGTTAGAATGTTTTTGAAAACTTTATAGAATTCAATCGGGATCTGATCATCCCCCGTAGCCTTACCCATAGGGAGAGACGCCAAGGCAGACCATATATCCTCTACCGATATCTCTCGCTCTAATTGGGCAGCCTCCAGAGCTGTTAGCGATGTTATTTGAGCTTTATCTAGATAACAAGAGATCTCCCCTTGATCGACCACATTTGAGGGAGCATATAGATCTTCATAAAAAAGAGCGAATTGTTCCAAAATCGCCCCAGCTCCAGTGTGAATCACATTATCCGCCCCTTTGATCTCAGCAATCCTACTTTTAGATTTTTTATCAGCAATTTTATAAGCTAGTACTCTTCCGATTTGTTCGCTATATTCATATTGTTCAAAGCGGAATTTATTAAAAATAGCTGCCACCCTTTCCTTAATAATCCCTGATGCCTTCTCCTTTGCTTCTACTAATTTCAAATAGATTGAGCATTGATCCTCATCCTGTCTTCTAACAGATTGAGCATGAGATAGTTCTAAGCCAATTAAAGTAACCAGGGCCACCTTAACGACAGCCTCTTTAGCTTTGTTCTTAAATAGTATAAATTGCTGAGTAATACCTCTGACAAAGGCCTTCATAGAGTCCCATATCATATAAGAGGCCGTACCGAGATTAAAACTCAGAAATTCAACCAAGAGTTTCCGAATATATAGGATATATTCATCATCAGATAGTAAATATCGTGGAAAAGAAAAAGGACGGCCTATCTTAGCGACCCTTGTCACTTGAGTTATTAATAAAATTGGGTTATGATCTGAAGTGATTTTAGGACAGATCTCCATCTTTGCTGTATTCAAAACCACATTACTAATCCACGCCATATCCAACCTCGAGTATTATCTATGTGGGCAAGAATAAAATGTAAAGCCCGGGGAATCTGGATATAGAGCTCTCCAAGCATCTTGTAAATCGTGGAGCCTTGCCAATTCTAATATTGAATTCCGCACTTTTGACATCCTAGCAGATAGACGTCGAGAGGTTGTATCTAACCATTGATCCATAATACAATTGAAATCTCCCATAACGATTAGTGAAACTGGCAGGTGAAAGGAAGATGGCGGATTGATGCCGCCACTCGGAAGACCCACCGAGCTCCCTGCTGAAACTGACCGGCAAAAGGAGGGTAGACGGTGGAAATGACAACCGCAGAGTGAGCTGAGCATTAGGAGAAAACGAGGGGAACACGCGAGAAGCTTACAACTCGATTAGACTAATAAAAAGGGACACTTTACCGGCGCCTGCCTCCAGCCGTTCTGCTCTGTTCCGTTCAGCGCTGACTTCTTTCCCGCGATTCAAAGGAAAAAAGTTAAGTGACGTGGCGGATACTTGGATTAGTGGACTGCTGGGCTGCCGGGTTACTGGAGAGCTGATGGGCTAACATAGAGGAAGAAAACGAGACGGGGGCTTGTGTTCAACATTTATTTTGCCATTTGAAGATATTTTGAACTGCCCATATGATCTTGCTGGCTGACCGGATTCCACTCCAGGTTTTGCTGCTCGCCGCTGACTATCCTGGACGTTCTAACCGACTGCTTTCTCAGCTGGACTATAATCTGCCAATTAGCCTTTTCTGCTGTAAAGTTCGGATCATGGGCCCACCAAAATCGAACCCGGTGAAGGGAGGGCGCGCTGGCGCTCGGGCGGCAGCAGTATTGGCAAGCACAGGGGCTGCTGAAATTATCAATGAGGGAGGAGAAGAGAAAGGAGAAAAAGCTGACCTAACACAATCTGCCTCACGGGTAGGTCGGTCTATATTAAAAGTTTTACAATCTGGGAAGGCTTCTTCTGTGATTAATCCAGGGGGCGCAGCTATATATCCTCCAGAGTCGGATATGGTGAGCGCATTAATTAAGGCAGTGTCACCACCTGCGAGCGAAAAGATACAGATGGATAAAGAAACAATAGCAATAGCCTCGGGGGAGATTTTGACTGCGTCCGCATCGGCCCCTTCCCAATTTTCTACTTTATATTCAGAGACTACCTGTGCTGCTCAATTGCTACAACCTCTCCAGATCTCGCAGGGTATCCAACCCAGGGTGACACCTTTCCGTAATGATGGGCACGGCGTAGAGCTCAAAAACCAAGAGGAAATGTCTGAAGTCGACGACCGTGGTGCTGTTAATAATAGCGAGGTTAATAAGAAAGCAGCTCCTCAGACTGTGGGACAAAGCCCTAGCTGCTCATATGCTGGAGGGGCGGATATACTAGAAATCAACTCCAGGACTCAGAAGGAGCTGCAAGATCTAATTCCTGCTACTAATGAATGGATCACTGTTAGTTGTGACGAATCCATCATAGAACACGGCGAGGAGGGAACTCCGTTGTACAAACAGAATAAAGGGACTGTTAAATTGAGGGCACAGAGGCAGAACAAAAAGAAGAATCTTGACAGGCAAGGTGATACTTCTCTTAAATCTGCCAAATCTGCGACAATTAGTAGCCCACTTCGAAAGTGGGTTACGAAGAAGGGCGAGGTGAAGAAAATGATTTTGCGTTTATCTTGCTCAAGTCCCGAGTTGCTCCCTTTAACTACTCAGGCTTTTCCAGATTCCTCAATGGTAGAGAGGGGTAACAATTGTGTTGCCGTTAATAGCAAGGATACCAGGGATATTAATAGCCAGAAACGATCACCGGTGCTCTCCTCTTCAACATCATCACCAAATGCGTTACTTATTCAAGCAAATTTGGAAGATTTGACTGACCAGACTGACGGCTCTAGCCAGCCAGATGAACATACCTCGCTGCAGGAAATTCTTAAGATACTACAAACACAAAGGGCAGAAGCTCAGGCGTACTATGCTCAGGCTAGAACTGATAGTTCTGCCATTAGATCTACTCTGGCAGAGGTGAAAAATCAGATAGGTTCTATCACTTCTGACATCACAGAGCTTCAACAAAGGGTAGCTGGTACCGAAGATCACATGATCCAAACATTGAAACGCACTGACACGCATGAAACCCAAATAAGATCGATGCAGATGAAGGTTGAAGATTTAGAAAATCGACAACGACGTAATAATCTGCGAGTGTTTGGGGTACCGGAAGGAACGGAAGGGACGGACTGCCGAACATTTGTTGTCGATTTGTTTCAGAAGTCGTTTCCAGATCTGGCTGATTGGGATTGGGATAGCCAAATCCAACGGGCCCATAGGCTACCATTGGTTACTAACAGACCCCCTGGCCGTTTTCCTAGACCCATTTTAATATGCCTAGGCAATTTTCTGCTACGCCAAGCGATTTCCATCAAGGCTAGACCTACTACCCCAGTACGCACGGAGTTGTTTTCAATGTTTGTCAGATCTGACTTTTGCAAGGACACTATGGATCACCGTTGGAGACTTCGGCAGCTCATTGATCCTTTGAAGGCAGCTGGGGCGCGGGTCTATCTAAAGGAGCCTGGGCGTCTAAAAATAATAAAGGATGGCTACACTAAGCTAGCGTTCTCAGAGCAAGAGGCTCAGGAAGTTCTGAAGTCTTGGCAGCAGGAACCTGGCAAATAATTTGAACGTTTACATGTCTATTTTTCTCTCTTTTTTTTTTCTGGCATAGTTAATTGGAGATGGCGATATTTACTCTGCATACTTTTTGCCATTCCACATGTCTACATTACTTGGTGGGGGGGGGGAATTATTTTTTTGTTCCCTCCTTTTCTTCTCTTTATTTCTTATTGGGATACTCTGCAGCTGTACTTCCGAAAATGCTGTCTTGTAGACAGTAATGAGGGCGGTGATTCCTTTCTTAAGACATGGGCTGGGTGAGAAGGGTGGGTTGGGGGGGATGGTGGGTGTAGGGAAAAAGCAAGGGATTTAAACAGGATATCTTTTTCTTTAGGGGGAGTGGTTTTTCGATGGGTGTTAAGGAAATTTGTACAAAATGAATATGTTGTTATAAAATGGCAGTGATCAAATTCTTATGTTGGAATGTATCTGGGCTGAATGCTACTCGTAAGCGCCAACTTGTTCGTGAAGAGTTAAGAATGTACCGCCCTCATTTTGCTTTGATAACGGAAACTCATATAGCATTTAAGGATCGGACACTGCTTAACCAATTAGGGTATAATGTTGTTGTTTGCTCATCCCAAACTGTGTCAATAAGAGGGGTGGCTATCTTAGCTAGTACATTTTTACAATATAAAATCGATCGGGTTATGGCCGATGTGAGGGGAAGTTGGGCTATTGCTCAACTAGTGGTGTATGGAATTAAATATGTTTTAGCAGTGATCTATGGGCCTAATATAGATGACCCTGCGGTTTTTAATACGCTTATGCTTAATTTACTTGAATTCCAGGGAACACTCCCCCACGACTTCTATAAAACATATGCTGATCTATTAAGCCCACACTTACGTAAGGTTTATAAGGAAGCACTTGAAGGTATTCCCCTTTCGGCATCTCTAACAGAAGCCACGTTGATCACGATCCCTAAACCAGGCAGGGATCCCACTCACACTAGTGCTTATCGGCAATTAGCGCTTCTGAATGGCGATTATAAGACTCTGGCAGGGATCTTGGCAGGCAGACTGGCACCTATTACCCCGTTACTGGTCAACCAAGATCAGAACGGTTTTGTGCCAGCTCGAAGGACATCTCTCAATATACGCAGGCTTTTTCGGGTGATGAGGAGTGTTGCGCAGGTCTGGCCAACAGCTGGCTGCCTAGTGTTAGATCTGGAAAAGGCTTTCGATACGGTTGAATGGCAGTATATGTTCGAGGTGCTGCGACGCTTTAGATTCAGACCCTATTTCCTGAGCTTAATTAAACTATTGTATGGATCACCAGCGGTCCGGCTTCGTTTGGGGACACTATAATCTAGACCCATACTAATAGAGAGGGGAACAAGGCATGGGTGTCACCTCTCTCTGCTGGCTTTTTCTTTAGCCATAGAACCATTGGCAATGGCGTTGCGTCAATCGGCGGCGACAGTGGGGGATAGGCCTGGGGGGAGAGCCATACGCCATTTCCCTATATGCAGATTGTCACGACTTGCTCCCTGCGTTCTCGTGTCCACCACCAGGGGGCTGAACTGTGAGACCCTCCAGTGTTCTAATGAGCTTCCAGACCCTCCCCTTCATGTATATACTGACTTCCAGCCATTTGGACACTATTTGGGAATTGACATCCATTGAAGCACACTATCCCCAGGAGAGCCTAGGGGAGGGAACTAGAGGCATAGGGCACTAGGAGCAGGCAGCCTCCAATATCAAATGTTTACCACATACGAGCCGCTCCCAGTTTAGTGACCAAGGTTTTTTCACAGTGCTTTATTTTAAAAAGTGGAGACATCTCACTAAAAGTTACGGACTGGTATCACACACCACCTGGTGTCATGCCTCATCATTGGCCAGTCCTCGCCCTCTAAAAACTTGGTTTGATGGAGGGCGGGCATACACCTGATGACAGGGATGCACTTCTAAACTAAGTGGGGGCCCGTGAAGAGAATAAGTGAGTGATTTTAAAAAACCATTATGGTTGCCTATTAAATTTTAATGTGAGTGGCGGCCATATGGTATTAAAAACAAGTGGACGGTGTGTTTAAGGAAGAAATGTCCTTACACCGCTATATAAGTGATGGTCAACATGTTTCTGCCTTGTGGCCCGGTTGGGTCCATGGCATTCATCAGGACCTAATATAAAAGGGCTCCGTTCTTACCCTACTGCAAAGAGTAAGAACCACTTCGTGGCGTGATAATTATCACTGTCCACACAATATATTAGTCTTGTGGCTCCTTTACGCCTGAAAATAGAAAAATGCAAACAAACCTAGGTCATTTCAGAACAACATATTCTTAACAACCACATGCACAACATTACGTCAGTGGCTAGGAGTGTGACACGTGTGAATTTGTGCACACTCTAAATTTTCAGAACTCTTACCACGGGGAAGAAAATTCTAAGCCCCATAGGAGTGAGTGAGGGGAAGACCCCTATTCCTAAACTGTAAGGAAAGGAGGAAACAAAAAACAGGATAAGCAGTTGTAACAAATTTTAAAAAACAGCACACACCCAAAGTATACACGCTACCATAAAGTTTCAAACATTCAACCACTCTCTTACGGTCTCAGGGTGCGTCTCCCTTGATAGCACCTAGATGTTACCTCTCCTCCTCTTCACCAGTAAGTGAAAAAACTGCGAGTCGGGGTATTTATAGACCTCGTAACGAGAAAGAGAAGGTGATTGGGAGCCTTAATTGGACAACAGATCGTCGTTTCCGTTGTCCCATGCGCGCCATGGTTAAGTTGCAAAACGCGCTGCCTGACCTGTTGCATGGCGTCGCATAATCATTCGTAAGTATATCCGGTGTCCCAGTCGAGCGCGCCTTAACAATTGCCTGGCTATCATCACCAAACACTCATGCTAATTGTTATCGTGCAGCATGCGGGAGCGTAATCGCACACCATTGTCAAAATGTTACCGCATGTTAAAAGATTGGTGTGCCTAAATGCTCATGCTTTAGGCAAGGAAATGCGTGGCCGCCAAGGTGTAATAACGTGAAATGTAGTTACAGATGGGCGTGTCTGTGTGCCCGTGCGCTTAATCTGTATGCGCGAGCTTCTGTTCAATGTCTACGGGCAAGACTCTTAATTTATTTGCAGTATACCGTTACATGATCGTACGTAGGGGTCAATTACTGCCACTTTTAAAATGATGTACGTGCCTTAGTGCTTGTGTTTAGCGAAAAGATGCGCTTGTTAAGAGAAGCCGCCAAGGTGCACTTGTTAAGAGGAGCCGCCAAAGAGTAAAAGATCACATATACACAAATCGATGTTACTAGATGCTTGTGTGCTTATTATATGCGCGAGCTGGGGATGCCTCCAAAGGATATTTATCACGTGATAAGTCACTGCCCCTAAATATTGCGTCTGTTACTTGACAAATGCAGTCTCTTAAAGTGTCATATTACACATGCATTGCTATTTTGTATAATAACAGGAAGCGTTTAAAGAACACTTTAGTTAGTACTTAGTACACGGTTCAGTTATATTCATAGTTTGTGAGTAAAAAATGCATCATTGGGCCAGATGTAACCACGGGATCTCATCATTGAGGCCAGTGCTTTGATGTTCATTGATGCGTATCTTTATTTTACGCGTAGTCATTCCTATATACATGAGACTACACGGACAGGTGAGAAGGTAACCTACATTTTCTGTATTACAGTTGCTAAAGTTGTTGAGTCTCCAGGGTTTCGTAGTTCCTATGTTTTCTTCCTTCGTGGCGGTGGTTAAAGGGCAAGCAACACAACCTCCACATGGGTAATGTCCTGTAAGTCTCTGTGTATTCCACAGTGTTGGTTGTACCTCTCTTTCTTGAGTGGATGTTTTTGCATGTACAAGCTCATCTCGAAGGCTCCTGTTCCTTTTGAAAGCAAAAAACGGAGGTTCCCATTGTTTTTTAGCACCATTCAGAATGTGCCAGTTTTTTCTGATGATATTCTGTATACTGTTGGATGCCGGCGTGTATGTCGTGACACATACCATTCTGTCGATCTTTTCCTTGGGGGTACTATACAGAAGGGCCTCTCTGTTGTTATTTCTGGCCCGTTTCTTGGCTTTTCTGACCATCTTCTTTGGATAATGACGATCCAGCAATTTTTGTTCAAGGTGCTCAGCTTGTTCACTGTATGTCTCTATTTCCGAACAATTCCTGCGTACTCTAAGGAATTGTCCCACATCTGCCGTAATGATCTTGGGTGGTAGCTTTCAAAGAGTAATAGGCTGTTTCTATCCGTGTTTTTATGATGTACTTTAGTACTTACGCCTGTGGTGGTCATTGTAATCTCAAGGTCCAAGAAGATGGCATGGTTCTTATTGATGGTATGGGTAAACCTCAGATGTTGATCTTTCATATTGATCCATTGGACAAAAGTTGTTGCTGTCTCTTCTGTCCCATGCCAGACAATGAGCACGTCGTCGATATAACGTTTCCATATTTTCAGGTTTTGTGCATATGGGTTGCTATCACTGTAAATATGGTCCTCTTCGAATTGTTGCACGTAGAGGCATGCCATACTAGGGGCAAAGGTACTGCCCATCAACGTGCCTTTGATCTGATGGTAAATTGTATCCTCGAATTCAAAAAAATTCTCGGTCAAGGCCAGTTCTGCACACTCCATAATGAAGTGTTGTGGGGTGATGAACTCCCAGTCCATATCCAGTAGAATCTTTTCTACCACATCCAGGGTGCGTCTCTGAGGGATGCTGGTATACAGCGCCTCTATATCCATCGTAATGAACAGATCCTCCTCTATGTTGGTCTCCATATCTCGTAGTAGGCAAAGGACATCCTTTGTGTCCCTTAGGTATGAGGGAGATCTTTTTACAATCGGCCTCAGAAACCAATCGCAAAATTGCGACAAGGGTTCCAAAATGGAACCAATACCTGAGACTACAGGTCTCCCTGGTGGTGGTATCCTCTCTTTATGTATCTTTGGTAAAATGTAGAACCTTGGTGTTCGTGGGTTCTCATTGTAGAGGAAATCTGCCTCATTTTTAGTTATCCACTTGTTGTTGAGACCTTCATCTATCATGTTTCTGATTTTTAATGAGAGACGGTCTGTAGGATCACTTGGATGTATTTCATAGCTCATGGTATCCGATAGGAGTCGTTTGCACTCTTCACGATACATTGTTTGGTGCATCAAGACGATCGCGCCCCCTTTGTCCGCCGGTTTTATGACGAGTTCAGGATTGGATTTGAGGGTCTGTAACGCATTTCTTTCGCCTTTGGTCAGGTTCTGGAAACCCTTTGTTTTCTGATGGTTGATTGTCTCTACTTCTTTAAGGACTGCTTGTTCGAACGCCTGTATATGACATGGGATGGTTTGTGTGGGTGGTAGGAATGTTGATTTTTTCCGTAAGCCCGTGTTGGTATTCATGTCATTGGCGGGTTCTGAGTCCCGAAGTGATTTTGAAGTTTTATTTTCCTGAAGAACTGTGCCAATTCTATATTTAAAGTAAATGGATCATGAGTCGGTGTCGGGACAAAACCAAGCCCCTTGGAGAGTACAGACTCTTCATCAACAGTTAGTATATGGTTGCTAAGATTTACCACATTTGTTAATCTTTGCTGGTTGATGGGTTGTTCCCTCTCCCCTTGCTCCTGGTCACTGCTCCTATATCGGGTGTCTGGTCTTGCCATTGTACTCTTTGATTTGGTCTTTTTTGTCGGCCTCTGCCTCTGCCCCTGTATAAAAAAGGCTGTGGACCTTGTGGGAAACCAAACCCTGGTGGAAGGAAGGGTTGTTGCCAATAGCCAAATTGTGGCATCTGTGGGTGCGTCATTGATTGGCGAAAATTCTGCAGTGGCCTGTTGTAAAATGCCCCTGTACTCTCGTCACTGCTGCTATCGCTCCCACTTCTTTCTTCTCCAGAGCTGAACGCCCAGTTCTGCGGTGTTGGTTTGAAGCGTTGTTTTCTTCCTCCTGTCTGCGGTTGTTGTGTCTTCTCATAATATTCGTCCGTAACATATGGATATACCGTTTCGCGACTAAATTTCTGCACATCTTTCTTCAGTTTAGTGAGTTTAGACTGAGTAAGATATTCTTTGTACTCCGAATGGTCTTTATTGATCTCGTCTAGTTTTTTCTTGAACACCGATATGTGTACTGTGGTCTTTAAGCGGCTTTCACTTTGTTGAATCTCTATCATCAGTGCGTCTGCTAGTTGTCTGGCTGCGTTAATGATTAATACCAACCAGTCTTTGGTACACTTCCATGCTATGCAAGACCAGTTGACACAAAATTCTTTATTATTGAGGAACAGTCTCGGTTCGTTGGTAACTATCAGTCCTCTCGGTGCTGTGTTTTTTCTTAAATACTCTGTCATGAATGCACCATGTAAGGCCGTACGAATCTGCTCTTTCTTCTTTGATGATAGGGCTTCCCAATCATCTGAATTCTGAACTGTCTGTGTTACGACAGTTTCTGCTAGTAGAGATGGTGCTCTGAGTATCTCTGCATATGTTTCCTCGTTGTATGATAGTTTGATATCCATGGTTGGTGTAGAACTTGATGGGGTGGCTTAATTACAATTTAATCAGCCCAATCTTGTGTGTCAATTACGATGTCCCCATTTCCAGGACACTTTGAAATGTTTGATCAACAGGATCAGTACAAAGACCCACTCTTGGGTAAACTTGATTTTCCCTAAGTTGTTCCCACAGCCATCAGCTGTACATAAGTATGAAGCACACTATCCCCAGGAGAGCCTAGGGGAGGGAACTAGAGGCATAGGGCACTAGGAGCAGGCAGCCTCCAATATCAAATGTTTACCACATACGAGCCGCTCCCAGTTTAGTGACCAAGGTTTTTTCACAGTGCTTTTTTTAAAAAGTGGAGACATCTCACTAAAAGTTACGGACTGGTCTCACACACCACCTGGTGTCATGCTTCATCATTGGCCAGTCCTCGCCCTCCAAAAACTTGGTTTGATGGAGGGCGGGCATACACCTGACGACAGGGATGCACTTCTAAACTAAGTGGGGGCCCGTGAAGAGAATAAGTGAGTGATTTTTAAAAAACCATTATGGTTGCCTATTAAATTTTAATGTGAGTGGCGGCCATATGGTATTAAAAACAAGTGGACGGTGTGTTTAAGGAAGAAATGTCCTTACACCGCTATATAAGTGATGGTCAACATGTTTCTGCCTTGTGGCCCGGTTGGGTCCATGGCATTCATCAGGACCTAATATAAAAAGGGCTCCGTTCTTACCCTACTGCAAAGAGTAAGAACCACTTCGTGGCGTGATAATTATCACTGTCCACACAATATATTAGTCTTGTGGCTCCTTTACGCCTGAAAATAGAAAAATGCAAACAAACCTAGGTCATTTCAGAACAACATATTCTTAACAACCACATGCACAACATTACGTCAGTGGCTAGGAGTGTGACACGTGTGAATTTGTGCACACTCTAAATTTTCAGAACTCTTACCACGGGAAGAAAATTCTAAGCCCCATAGGAGTGAGTGAGGGGAAGACCCCTATTCCTAAACTGTAAGGAAAGGAGGAAACAAAAAACAGGATAAGCAGTTGTAACAAATTTTAAAAAACAGCACACACCCAAAGTATACACGCTACCATAAAGTTTCAAACATTCAACCACTCTCTTACGGTCTCAGGGTGCGTCTCCCTTGATAGCACCTAGATGTTACCTCTCCTCCTCTTCACCAGTAAGTGAAAAAACTGCGAGTCGGGGTATTTATAGACCTCGTAACGAGAAAGAGAAGGTGATTGGGAGCCTTAATTGGACAACAGATCGTCATTTCCGTTGTCCCATGCGCGCCATGGTTAAGTTGCAAAACGCGCTGCCTGACCTGTTGCATGGCATAGCATAATCATTCGTAAGTATATCCGGTGTCCCAGTCAAGTTTGTTACAACTGCTTATCCTGTTTTTTGTTTCCTCCTTTCCTTACAGTTTAGGAATAGGGGTCTTCCCCTCACTCACTCCTATGGGGCTTAGAATTTTCTACCACGTGGTAAGAGTTCTGAAAAATTTAGAGTGTGCACAAATTCACACGTGTCACACTCCTAGCCACTGACGTAATGTTGTGCATGTGGTTGTTAAGAATATGTTGTTCTGAAATGACCTAGGATTTGTTTGCATTTTTCTATTTTCAGGCGTAAAGGAGCCACAAGACTAATATATTGTGGGGACAGTGATAATTATCACGCCACGAAGTGATTCTTACTCTTTGCAGTAGGGTAAGAATGGAGCCCTTTTATATTAGGTCCTGATGAATGCCATGGACCCAACCGGGCCACAAGGCAGAAACATGTTGACCATCACTTATATAGCGGTGTAAGGACATTTCTTCCTTAAACACACCGTCCACTTGTTTTTAATACCATATGGCCGCCACTCACATTAAAATTTAATAGGCAACCATAATGGTTTTTAAAAATCACTCACTTATTCTCTTCACGGGCCCCCACTTAGTTTAGAAGTGCATCCCTAGTCGTCAGGTGTATGCCCGCCCTCCATCAAACCAAGTTTTTGGAGGCGAGGACTGGCCAATGATGAAGCATGACACCAGGTGGTGTGTGAGACCAGTCCGTAGCTTTTAGTGAGATGTCTCCACTTTTTAAAAAAGCACTGTGAAAAAACCTTGGTCACTAAACTGGGAGCGGCTCGTATGTGGTAAACAATTGACATCCATTCCCAATCCATGCCGGGTTTTGTGGAGGCCATCCTGCTCATGCCTGAAACTCCATTACCTAGAACTCCCTGCTCACTGCTTCGTCTCCACCCCTGCAGGCCAAGGATGGGTGGAGGAATTCAGCTCACCTGTGGCTGGCTGCTGCTAGCCTGCTCACACCTGGTGCATGTGATTACTGTGAGCTCTTTTAAGCCCCAGCTCCCTTCAGGCCAAGGTTGGTCATTGTAGCTGTTATCCGGTGAGACCAGTCCTTGTTCCTGAGCTTTTGCTATTCCTTGATTCCTGAGCTATGGCCATTCCTTGTGCCTGAATTAGCACTGCCTGCAGTGCTACCTTGTTTCCGGACTATACCTAGTCTTTGTTCCTGTTCCTGGGCTTCAGCTATTTCTTATTCCTGATTTGCACTGCTTCCAGTGCTCTCTTGACTCCTTGTTTCCTGAGCTGTAGCTATTTCCTGTTGCCTTGAACTAGCACTGTCTGCAGTGCTACCTTGACTCCTTGACTCCTGAGCCTTAGCGCAATTCTTGTTCCTGCCCCAACACTGCCCTCTATGCTAGTTTGTTTTCTTGATTCCTGAACCTGCACTATTCTACTATACCCTTGTAGCCTCCCCTTCTGTATATCCTTTTCCAGTCACTGACTTTCTTCCCATTTCCTTGGTTCCAGTTCCTAGTTTGCTGTCTTTCTATTCTGCTGTCTTGCTTCTGTTGCCTTGTATGTTTGTTACCTGCTTTCTGCCAAGTGTGCCCTGTGATTTCCTTCCTTTCCTGTTAAGCACGCCTCCTTGCTAGCTCCTTGTCTATTGTGCTTGTGTTTCGTTCTACCCCCTTGCTGTTACTGCCTTGCGTGTTCCTGTTTGATTGCCAGGATCCGTGGGCACAGCTGACTACCTAGGTGGTGTTTCTTGTTCACTGTGAGTATTGTCTTTGAGTTAAATTTATAACATCACCATAGGTATAAGCTCCACAGACCCTGCCTTTGCATGCATATCCTATATGTGGGTATTTGCAGTTAGTATCTGTAACCGCAATTGTGGGTGTGAAACTTACTGAGCTTCAGTCTTACCGTGTGGAGCTCCTGAGTGCTTTACCCCACACTCCCCTTTATTTTTAATGTTGTTTCATATGTATGTCTTGCACATTCGTACTGGGTGTAGTTTTTCTGAATGCTAAATTACTTCACAAGTGCCTGTCCTTTCTGGGTCTTAGCCATCTTGTTCACTTGCCTAGGCTTCCCCTTTGGATCCCTTTTCCTCCTCTGACTTCCTGTGTGATCCTGGGCAGCGCTGTACTACTCTTTCTGTGTACGTTTTCTACCTAGTCCCCAGTCCTTGCCCAAGTCCCTGACTGTGTTCCTGACATAGTCCCGGACAGTCCCTGACAAGGATGATATATTGCTCTATATTAAAGACTTACAGGCAGTTCCGCAGGTAATCCCAGATACGCTCAAATTGTTTGCCTCACTATCGGGCCTAGGTGTGAACTGGGGTAAATCTTGCTTATTCCCTTTTGCCTCAGGGGCAGATGCCCCTCAGATGGGGGTGGATGGGACACTTGTGACCTGGCAACCGGTGATGTTCAGATATTTAGGTATATATATATATATATATATATATATCACAACGATCAGGATCTCCTGGAGGGCAATCTGCTCAGAGCAGTTACAGCTCTAAAATCCCAAATTAACTTTTGGAAAACACTTAACTTCTCAGTCGCAGGTAGGGTGGAGCTTATAAAAATGGTGATGCTGCCGCGTCTTCTCTATTATTTTGCCAATATTACGATATATCTGCCTGTGTCCTTTTATCAATCACTAGAGGGAATCATGAGGGATTTGATTTGGTGCAATATGGGGTGTAGGGTGGCATTGGCAAAATTATATTTGCCTCAGACTCAAGGAGGGCTGGCTCTGCCCAATAGGGAACATTATTACTTGGAGTCCCAAATATTATGGGTGGCAAAATGGGTGGCGGAACTACATTTAGCAGATACAACTGAACGTGGGCCTCCATATACATTGGATCAAATCCTTTTCCTTTTTCACCCATGCACTAGGCCACGCACATTGCTCCCCCTTTTGGTGCAGATAGCCCAGAAATGTTTCCGTAGGGCGCGAAAACTCACTAGACATAAATCACCATATGCGCCTGCCATTCCGTTATTGGGTATGCAAAGGGAAGGAGGGCGACTCAGAGAGACTGACCTCACAGACTGGCATGGGGCAGATATACATACGATGGGAGATCTATACACAGAGGGTGTGTTGAGGCCTTTTCTCTTCTTATCTGAGGAAGAAGGCGTTTCTCCTGGACAATTCCTGAACCACGCTTCCTGGATGGCCATGTTGGGGCAACAATGGGGTAGTCTCGCAGGAACCCCCTACGCACCTCCTGATGTAGTATGTACATGTGATGGGCACGGGGCGACATCTTATAAAGTGGTTCGCAGAGTCAATTCGAGAACACACCAAGGCAGATTTGGGACCGCTGCGTAATAAATGGGAGACAGATATGGCGCGACCATGTACGCCCAAGGACTGGACCATGATGTTGGAAAGTCCTAGACAGATCCCCAGAAATGCCAGATTCAGGCTGATCCAATTTTATATAATTCATAGGGCGTACTTATCCCCTGATAAAATTAATAGATATTTTAATAAAACGGATGCCTGCTGCCCTCAGTGCAAACAGTTTGACGCTGATCTGCTTCATATGCTATGGGCATGCCCCAAACTACAGTCCTATTGGCACGGGGTGGTTGAAGGTTTGTCTAACTGTACAGACAGAGTATTGCCGAAATCGTGGGAGGCCTGCATATTGGGGCCATTCCCCAGAAGTAAGAACCACAAAGTATCATCTAGATTCCTAGACCTGAGGTTGGTAGTGGCGAAAAGGCTTATCACTCGCCGTTGGAAGGCAGGAGATCCCCATCACTGAAGGCATGGTCCCAATCTGTGCTGACTGGGCCAAGGCTGAGGCAGTTTCACTAGTCAGAGAGGGTACACTAGGCCTGCGTAAATATCCCATCTCCTTAGTTTGGAACACAATATTGTGCGAGTTTCAAGTGATGACAAACCCGGATGACCCCTCCGACACTCCTAACACTGACTAACAATAGCCAATAATGGTGCTGAACTATGCACTGACAACAGATTGTTTGGAAAATGTGGCATACACTCTACACTTCAGACCAGTAGGTGATAACCATATGGTGAAATAGCATATGGATGAATAACTGTGTAATCAGTAATATTATGACTGACATTGTACATCCCCCCCCCCCCACTTCAGCTCCCCAGCTCTTTTTCCCTGTTTCTTCACTGGTTGGTTTTAAGTTCAAATGTTCCCTTTAAGATTGTTTGATCGAAGTTTGATTAAAGTGACATAGCTGTGAGGAACCCTCTGAGATGGTGCACAGACATAATATCGAGTTTTTAATATCGACCTACATTAATATCGAGTTTTAAATATCGTAGGGACAGAATATCGACATCAAGAATATCGACAACCAGAATATCGACCTGAAGGTAAGAAATATCGTTTTTGTTAATATCGAAGTTAGTAATATCGATAGCAAAAATATTGATGTTAATAATATCGATGTTTATATTAGTGTTATGTATTTTAGCATGTATTTTATATGTATGTGTTCTATATTTTTTGTAAAGTACTGTACTGTTTTTTAAATATATGTATAAATTTTTTAGAATTTTGTAATTTTTTAAAAAGTAAATTATGCGTTTTAGTACCGTAGCGGGTCGTGGGTTTATAGGGAATAGGGTGGGAAGTAATTTAATTGTAATTAAGTCATTATTAATTTTTATTTATTGGTACTGATAATTAATTTATTGTTAATTAATTATTAATTGTTAATTAATTTTTATTACTTGATTAATTGATAATTATATTAATTGCATTATTTTATTATTGGAGCGGGTTGTGGGTTTATAGGGGAATAGGGTGAGAAGTAATTTAATTGTAATTAAGTAATTATTAATTTTTATTTTGGGGTATTGATAATGAATTTATTGTTAATTAATTATTAATTGGTAATTCAATTTTATTAATTATTATTTATTGGTATTGATAACTAATGTATTGTTAATTAATTATTAATTGGTAATTAATTTGTAATTATTATTCATTGGTATTGATAATTCATTTATTGTTAATTAATTATTAATTGGTAATTACTTTTTATTAATTTATTAATTGATAATTAAATTAATTGTGTGAAATTTTATGCGGAGTGGGTTGTGTGTTTATTGGGGAACAGGGTGGGAAGTAATTTAATGTTATTAAAGTAATTATTAATTTTAATTTATTGGTACTTTTAATTAATTTATTGTTAATTTATTAATAAATCATTATTTAATTACAAAAATTATTTAATTTATAAGTACGTTATTTTTAACCCTACGCTATCCAACGCTTTCCCTACTGTTGCACTCTTTGGAGTGGGAATAGTAATTTTTACCCCTACGCTATCCAACACTTTCACTACTGTTGCACTCACTGGAGTGGGAATAGTAATTTTTACCCCTACGCTATCCAACACTTTCCCTACTGTTGCACTCTCTGGAGTGGGAATAGTAATTTGTACACCTACGCTATCCAACATTTTCCCTACTGTTGCACTCTTAGGAGTGGGAATAGTAATTTTTACCCCTACGCTATCCAACACTTTCCCTACTGTTGCACTCTTTGGAGTGGGAATAGTAATTTTTACCCCTACACTATCCAACACTTTCCCTACTGTTGCACTCACTGGAGTGGGAATAGTAATTTTTATCCCTACGCTATCCAACACTTTCCCTACTGTTGCACTCACTGGAGTGGGAATAGTAATTTTTACCCCTACGCTATCCAACACTTTCCCTACTGTGGCACTCTCTGGAGTGGGAATAGTAATTTTTACACCTACGCTATCCAGCACTTTCCCTACTGTTGAACTCTTAGGAGTGGGAATAGTAATTTTTACCCCTACGCTATCCAACACTTTCCCTACTGTTGCACTCTTTGGAGTGGGAATAGTAATTTTTACCTCTACGCTATCCAACACTTTCCCTACTGTTGCACTCACTGGAGTGGGAATAGTAATTTTTACCCCTACGCTATCCAACACTTTCCCTACTGTTGCACTCTCTGGAGTTGGAATAGTAATTTTTACCCCTACGCTATCCAACACTTTCCCTACTGTTGCACTCTGTGGAGTAAGTATATATATTATTTTATATATGTATATGTTTAATTTATTTTAACCTTATATGTATTAGTTATTATTTTTAAACATGTTTTAATATTTTTAACTATGTTACTTTTAATTATATGTATTATTTACTTTATTTTACATTATTTTTTTTAACATTTAAAAAAAACGATATTTTTTACAACTATATTTTTGACGTCGATATTTTTTTTCTCGATATTTTTGTTCTTACCATTATGTAGATAGGATGTCGATATTCTTGACTTCGATATTTTTGCGTCGATATTTTGGTACCTCGATATTCGGTCCGTCGATATTTTGTCAGTGATCCCTCTGAGATATATGCAGGGGATTCCTATGTATATGTATACTATGATTGCAATGCGCTTCCGTAGGGAAAATGTAACAAGTTCAGAGTAACATCATTTATCTGCTTTATTATGCCACAAGATGGTATGGGACATGGATATAGATTGCTGTATGTTATACGTGCAAATGCTGCAGTAATGTTTGTGACATTGGTTTAGGAAACTGCCTAATGTTCCCATTGAAAATGTATCTACCTGTCGAATGTATCATTTAAGCAAAAATTTCATAAACAGATCAAACAAAAAAATCAAAGTACGAGTTTCCAGCAGCAGTTGCATTAGCATGTTTTGTCTAGGTGCTAGGGACTGACCAGAACAGAATAACAAGGGGCATTGTTTATCGACCTTGCTCACAGTGTTCAGACTAAACTCCAGGAACAGGCAGAGAACGAACAAAGCAGACGGTTCTCATGTGAAAGGCATAAACAGAGTCTTGCAAAAATAAAGCCATGTAGTAACACGTGCAAAAGCAGCATCATGGCTGCCGGGCTCATGCTAACTTAGCGATGTTGACAATATCCCTATCGGCCACGTGACACCTTCTGTTGCACCGACTGGAGTGGGAATAGTAAATTTTGCCCCTCCTGAGTGTAATGCTTTCCCTACTGTTTTACACACTGGAGTGGGAATAGTAAATGTTACCCCTCCTGAGTCCAACGCTTTCCCTACTGTTGCACAGACTGGAGTGGGAATAGTACGTTTTAACCATCCGCAGTCCAACACTTTTTCTACTGTTGCACTGACTGGAGTGGGAATAGCAAATTGTACCCCTCCTGAATCCAACACTTTCCCTACTGTTGCACTGACTGGAGTGGGAATAGTACATTTTACCCCTCCTGAATCCAACGCTTTCCCTACTGTTGCACTGACTGGAGTGCGAATAGTACATTTTACTCCTCCCAAGTCCAACGCTTTCCCTACTGTTCCACTCGCTGGAGTGGGAATAGTAAGTTTTACACCTCTGCAGTCCAATGCTCTCCCTACTGTTCCACAGACTGGAGTGGTCATAGTATATTTATTATTCCTAGAATTTAATAGTTTTGTTAATATTGTTTAAATATATATTATTATTATGTTTGTGTATTTAATGTTATATATGTAAACATAGAAATGTATGTAATTTTAAAGATATTTTTAGTAAAACTTATTTTTTTCTATTGTTTCTTTTTATGTATAATTACATTGGCAATGTTTTAAAAAAATCCCTGTGACCTTCCTTTCCCCTGGATGCTGGCTCTGGTAGGAGGCATTGTGATGTCAGAACTCAACGGTAGTAAGTTATTACAAGTGGCCGGCTACATCATTTCTTTATTATATGTAACTGGGAATATCACAAGTTGCATGTAGTAAGGAAATTGGAGAAGGGGTTTTATACAGGAATTACAGGCTCTCATGTATTTTATATTTAAGTAATGGCCCCATCCCCTGGGGCCATTACTTAAATATAGGGGAGGGGCGTTGCGATCCCCTCCCAGAACCTTAATAGTCCACGGGGCTGAATTCCATTAAAAAGGGGAGGGTGGGTGGCACACCCCCGAGCCTTAATAGCCCCTAGAGACCCCATCCCCAGAGCCGAATTCCTTAGAAAAGTTGGCCGCATAGCCCCCCATCCCAAGCCTTAATAGGTCCCAGGGACTCCATCCCCTTGGGCCGAATGCCATAAATAAGGGGAGGGGGCTGTGCGGCCCCCTCCCCTTGCATTAATAGGCCTCGGGGACCCCATCCCTCTGGGTTCTTATTTTTTTAAGGTAATTGCCCCAATGCTCACCCATGGCACCCACCCAACAGCAAGTTGGGGGCCACGGGGGAAGCCCAGGGCCCCACTGCCCCAGCCGGTTCCTCACATGCTGCAGGAGCCAGCATTACTCCCGCCCGGCAGAAGCAGCTGTTTTTGTTTGCTCCCACCAAGGCTGCTGCCACCCGTTTAGTGAGAGCAAATATGCCTTCCCTGCCCGCACTCCTGCAGCCAGGGAAGGCATGTTTGCTCATACCCAGAGGGCGATTTAAAAATGCTCCCGCCAGGCGGGAGAAAACATATGTTTCCTTGCCAGCGCTCCTGCGGGCAGGGAAAATACTGTGTCCTGGGGGTGGGCTTCCCAGGATACAGTCTGTGAGCGTGCGCCAGCAGACGGAGTTCCCAGGGCCTTAAGAGGCTCAGGGAGGGGGGGTCTGTACTGCCCCCTTCCATTTTAAGTTCTGTTCAGCTCCGGGTGATGGAGTGCCTGGTAATATGGAATATGGCCCAGAGGGATGTGGTCTCCAGGGCCTTATAGGGCTCGGGGAGGGCCATGTGCCCCCTCCCCTCATTTACTCATTGAACCCGGAGGATGGGTCCCCTGGGGTCTCACAGAGACTTGGGGCCACGCGTCCCCCTCTCCATAGGAAATAATTTGTCTTTTTTTTTAAAGAATAGTGCAGGAGCCAGAGCTTTTTTTCAATTTTTCCACGGATTCACGGATCCTCTGCCTCTTGCCCCCTCATGTCTAATTTTTCACCCTTTTTTAGGACTCTGAACTGAGTTTTAGGATGGCTGCAGCCACATCCTGTATGATGTGGTGGCAGCCAATCAGATCTTAGCTTGAGATGTGTTAGGTCTGCAGATCCTCCGCGTACGTAATATATACAAAGTATTTGAGCATTAATTGTTCAAAAACCTCGGAACACATTTACACCAAATCATAAAAAGCACTATTTCCGGCCTAAGATGTAGCTTTCTGCCAAATTTGGTGTAAATATGTTCAGCGGTTTGGGCTGTAGCTGTGTCTAAAGTTCCTTTGTAAAAATGTAAACGGGAAAAATGCATTTTGGGGCCCCGTCTTTTTCTCAGCCCCCGCTTGACAGAGCACCCCAAAACCTTCCATGGGCAAACTAGTCACAAAGTAACTCTTTTTTGGAAAATTTCATGGAGATTCACCAAACACAGCCAAAGTTATTTCTAATGTGCACGATTGCCTGCAATCGCATCATGGTGCCCCAATTCCCACCTAGGCACCACATTACACAGTGAACAACCAGGTTTTAAGTAACTCCCTGAATCAACTGTGGTCCATGGTCCTCTTAAGGGAGACTGGCATGCTATTCCAAAGGTGAGATGCCTGAAATGAGAAAGATGTGCCACCAACCTGAGAGAGTTTGAATTTCAGCTGCAGCAGAAGTTTAACCTCAGAGGAAAGCAGATAATGGACGGGGCAATAACTATTAAACTTGTCCCGCAAATAAACCAGATCGACCTTATAGAAAGCCCTGTGAGCAGTATCCAAAGACTTGAAGAGAACCCTTTTAGGCACAGGAAAACAGTGCAATTTTCTTAGAGCGGAGGTGGCCGAAGAAGATCGCAGAAGGGACGGGCCAGGGCTGCACCATTTTGAATATGAGACGCTTGATCAAATAGTCAGTAGAACCAAGGAACATAGAATTCCCATAGTCTAACCGAATTAGAATGGCAGCTTGGAAAATCAACTGTTTGTATTCAGCAGGAAGGAGAGGTAATAACTTCTGGAGCACTCTCAGGAATGAAAAGTAGGTAGATGCCAGCCTACTTAAGTGGGAGGCCGAGGATAAATCACTGTCAAAAATGAACCTCAGGTTCCTGACCGCAGGTGATCCCACTAAGGGAAAATCAGATTGATGAGGTCAGAAATATGAAGGGAGAGCAAGAGGAATCTTATTGATAGTGCAACAAAGGACCTCAATGTTATTCTGATTTTGCACATGCAATGATGAAAGTTGTCATACGGAGCAGGAGCCTTTGCATCCACAGATATTATAAGTTGGCTGTCGTCTGCATAATTCATGAAGACCACCCCCAGAATGAGAAGTAGATGAGCTACTTGCTCCAAGTAAATATTAAATAGAGTGGGACTCAGTGATGAGCCTTGGAGCACACCCTGTTTGGAACAATGGACCTCGGAATGAAATGGCGGGAGGTGAATCGTCTGAGCTCTGCTGTCAAGATAGGAAGTACGCCACCTCAAAGCTGTTCTCTTTATCCCAATATCTGCCAACCTGGATTTCAAATTCTAATGGGAGATTGTGTTGAACGCAGCTGGCAAATGTAATAATACAAGGGCCCCAAAGTTCCCTTTATGGACTGCCCTCCTCAGGTCATCCTGGACAGAAACCAACTTTGGTTCCGTGCATCAGACGAAAGCCAGACTGGGCAGGGTCCAACAATTCATTATTGTCGAGATAACCAGAAAGAATTGAATTATCATGCTTCTCCAGGATTTCAGCTGAAAACGGGAGCAGTGAAATAGACTGAAAGTTGCCTACCTTTGCCTCCACCCACTCCTGAACCCTAAAAAACCTAACCTCTCTTTACCTCTACCTGGCCCTGAACCTTAAAAAAACATACTTCCCTTTACCTCAACTCAACTTTGAACCATAAAAAACCCTTACCTCAATTTACCTCTACCTGCCCCTGACCCCCTAATACACCACCCCATAACCATTAAAGCCCCATTTTTAAGTGACATAAACGCCTTGCACCGCATAGCGCTGTTGGGAACTTACCGTGAGGGGAACGGTTTTCGCCCACTCCACATCATTGCCATTGCCGTGAGGGGAACGGCTCCTGCCTATTCCACGCTGCCGTGAGGGGAACGGCCTACATCTCCCAGCTGCCCCAGCTTCTCCCCGCCAGGATAAAGGCGCGGCTGCCCTCCCGCAGCGCGGGACGCGGCCCGTCTGCGCCCGTCAGAGGCCGAAGGAGGCCGGGCAGGGCCACATTATTGATCTAAGTCGTTGGAAGTCCATTGCTCCCAAATTGTTCGCATGTAATCTGACTACGAAAGATAAGATAGGGCGATTTGGGGGTTTCCATATCAGTGTCTTTTCGCAGTATCAGACTGGGAGCCGCGAGGGAAACGAGGGAAACGAGGGAAACAGATAGCTCTGAGTGTCTCTAATTTCCTGTAGTCCCCGGGGACCCAGGAGCACCTGTGACGTTTTAGTACGCGCTTAGAGGTACTACTAACTGATTGAACGTCCTCCGCAGCGCTAAGGTGAGTCCGTTATAGTTAGGTTGGGTTTCCCCTCGAACAACCGGGACTTTAACTGGAACAGAGAACAGAGAATTTAACGGATAGGCACTGCGCCCATCGTGCCTAACAGCCACGCCTTATATTGAATTGTGAGCAACCAGAGATGCAGATTATCGTTCTAGATATTTTTTAACTTTGGTGCTCTTCACCGTCACCATAAACCTGATTCCCGGTGTTTTAACATTTTTATTGTCGTCGTTTTTGGTTTTTACTCCCTTTTTACTCTTTCTTGGTTTTAATTTCCCCTTTTAACATTGTATTGTATGTGTGTTACAGTGGGATTTTTATGTGATATATCAATTTTTGCTTAGCACATGTCACTTTAAGGATTATTCTCTCTTTTTGCACTTTATAACCAATGGACTATTAGAATATTAAGTACTAGTATAGTGAGTATATTTGTGTGGTTGATAGATTTACATCTGCCCTCTTAGTCCTATTTTAGTCACTGTATTATATCCAGGGAAGAAACTTCTACGCTCTTGTAGGCTTTTTCTATAGGGACAAATTTTCTTGCCCATATAGCCTCCTTTGTAGCACCCTCATGGCAAGGAGGAAGTTAGCGAAGTCCTTTTCTACTAAATCATGTCCAACGATTGATTCCTTTTTGGTTAAAGCGGTCAATGTTCTCACCGAGGAAATTGACCGTACTGAGAGGCGTCTTTCTATGGGCTCAAGCTTTATCGGGGTAGAACAGGGAAATGGGGCCGGGGTCGGGGCCCCCTCTGGCCCCTTAAATGCGAGCGGATCCAGTAAATCGACCAATAACTCCTTGGCAGCCGAGGAGCTTGAGCCGGTCGTTATTGATTCAGGAGGGATTTGTGGGGACCTTACTCAAATATCTATGACTCCTAATTTGACGGTCCCTGAATGCCCGCCGCTACCGCTACCGATACCTATAAAGACCAGGGGAAGTAGAAAGAATACCCTAGAACAGGGAATTTTAATTCTAAGGCCAAAGCTAAAACAAATGTTAAGAGTATTCGAAATAGGAAACCTGCCGATTCCTTGCCTTGTGCAGACCCCATACCTCAACAATTAACATTAGCGACTATCTCTGACAAAATCCTAGAGCTCCTAAGGCCGCTCTATGATAAATTGGACATTTTAGCTAGAGAAATCCACAAAATTAGTGGCGTACTGGACATAGTCAACTGTAAATTTCAAAAGGAGCCACTTAGGGATCAACAAAAGGATGTTATTATAGACCCTATTATTATAGACCCTATTGACCCGACTATAGGTAATGATCGCAGAGATCGTAGTATATATTGCAAGGAGCGGGGCCCTATTACACAAGCTGAAAATAGGGAAAAATATAGAAATATAGTAATAGGAAATTCAACTACTAATAGTGGTTCTGCACTACCCCTAAAGGAGCTAGTAATGAATAAGCCAGACGGACTTAAATCACCTAAATCATCTGATCCTATAAAGTTAGCTGGTCTAAGTTCCTTAGCCTACGGGGATAGGATAATGGCCCCGGTTGCAAATTTGCCTCCCGAATGTAGTCCCTATGTTGTAATTTTGGCCAACGTCCCCAAACTCCAAACTGGGCAGGCAGAAGAACATGGTTCACTAATGAATAAAGTAGTGTTTTGGCTGACTAACAACTGTGGTTATCCTATGGAAGGAATAAACCAGATTTTAACAACCCGTAGAGTGGGCTGGATCGGGCCTTTGAAAAAATGCTTTGAAGGGGACTGTATCATCATTAATTTTAGATCCCCTAGATGGGCATCCAATACCCTAAAAAATGCACCACCTTCCATACGGGGGGAATTTAATACCACTCTTCTCCCCCTGGGGTATTTTTATAGACATCTGAGGGTGATGGATGGAAATGTAAGCTGGCCTCCAAATGGATCCTTGCTAGCTCCCCCCCAGGTTTCAGCCCTGCCCCATTTTGCAATCCCAGTAACTAATAGGTTTCAGGCTCTGAGTAGTTTGGATACCAATGATTGACATGAGGGATCGATACGGGATAATGAGGTTGCACTTGAAAGTTATTTACCTAAAAGCCCTATGTTGGAAATTTTAAATGCTAAGATCATTACTAGTAAAGCTGGTTTATGCATGATAGAGCGATGCGAGTTGTTATCCACTAACATAATAGTGAGAGCCAGTATCCCTAGTTATTCAGAAAGCACTCCAGTAGAATCCATTATTAGTAAAGAAGTGGGACACGAAGCACCCCCCCAGGAATCCTATGAATTTAATATGGGTAAAGGGTACCAAGTCACAACATGGAATATTGCTGGGCTTAAAAGTAAAATAGGTACACCATCATGGTTAGATTTTATTTTGGCCCAACATGATATTATATGTTTACAGGAGACGTGGTGTATCGACCCAATATATGTAGAGGGTTTTACCTCTTATTGGTTACCAGCCCAGGCCTCCCCTTCGGGTAGAGCTAAGGGCGGCCTCCTGATTTTGATTTCCACTAATTTGGATAAATGTAAAATCAAAAGTTGTACTACCGTGGGAACTTATGCCCAGATTATGTGGATGTCTTCTTCCGTGGGTAATGATGTTATTTTGATTAATTTTTATAACAATCTGTTTAATTCTCAACGTAGCTCTGTTGTCCATATCCTGGAAGGGGAACTTGAGAAATTGACTGGTACCATTAGGAAACCGATTACTATTCTTTGGGTTGGCGATTTTAATGTCCAAATATGCCCTTTATCCCTGACTAAAGTTTGCGGGCCTAGGAGGGGGAATTTGAAGATGATTGTTATATGCATTTCCCCATTGTGAATATGGTAGTGCCTTAAATGGTGTCATCGTCAAATTGGATTTAGAATTACTGTATTGTGCTACCGACAAAAATAACACGATATGTCCCACATTCACAGGTAGGAATGCATCGTCTAATATTGATCACATTATTATTTCTAGTAATAGTGTACATTTATTTTCAACACCCTGGATAACGGACCAACCAACTAGTGACCATAATAGTATTTCTTTGTATTTATTATGTTGGGGTTTTAAAAATACCATCAGTGTTCCACACAGCCTATGTATTGCCCCCACCAGACCGAATGGTGTCCGGATTAAATGGGCTGGTCTGGACCCATCAAAAATTCAGCATGATGTGATTTCACAGTGTCAGAATGAAATCCAAGCCTGTTTAGGGGATGAGGTTGATCCAGTACTGTTGCTTATAAACTTTACTAAGATCAATAATACCGTGGAGAACCTTCTGCTGAAACCAGTGTGTAGGAATAAAAAACCTAAGGTGGGATGGTTTGATGATAACTGTGTGGGGGCTTTGGGCCGCCTCAAACTAGCTTTGGGGTGTAAACCAAGAAACCCGGATATAATTAAGGCCTTACGAGCAGAATACGCTTTAGCCCTAAAAATCAGGAAATTGGAACTCCAAGAAAGAGCCTGGGAAGACTTAAGCCTGGCAGCTGATACTAAAAATAACAAACTTTTTTGGGATACTGTTAATAGTTCCTTTTTGAAGGACGACCATATTCCTGAATTTAATTCTTATGTTAACTGTAATTCATGGGTAGCCCATTTTTCTACCATTTTTAATCCTTTCGATAAAGATGTCCCATTCACCCTGTCTAATCATACCCCTGTTGTATGGCCAAAATTGCCCTTGTTAATTAGTATAGAGGAGGTTTTTGAAGGCATAATTAGTAGTAAGGGGGTAAGGCACCGGGTCCCGACGGGGTCCCGATAGACTTTATAAAAATGAAATGGTTTTATGGTCGCCGTTTTTAACCAGAGTTTTTAATGTCGCCGCTGAGACTCATTTTCCTTTATCTTGGGCCCAGTCGATTATAATACCAATTTACAAGAAGGGTGTTATAACTGATGCTTGTAATTATCGCCCGATTTCTTTATTGGATTCGTCTATAAAGATTATGAGTAGGGTCATGTTATCAAGACTCGAGACCTGGGTCCAAGAAAAGTCAGTCCTTACCCAAGTGCAATTTGGGTTTAGAAAGGGTGTTGGCACACTGGAGCAGTGTGTCAACCTGGACCTTCTGATCGGCAAGTACACATTAGCTAAGGAGGAAACTTATATTTGTGTTTTGCTGACCTAAGCAGCGCTTTTGATTTGGTAGACCACTCCATTTTATGGCCCTTATTGTTGGATATGGGTGCCCCCAAAGAGATTATATTTTTCTTGGCAAGATTATATGGGGAGTTATCAAGTAGGGTGCGGTACGGTCATTTAGGCGAACTTACTCCGCCTTTTAAAGTTAAAAGAGGCATCCGACAGGGCTGCGTCTTAGCTCCATTACTTTTTTCACTGTTTATCAATGAAGTTGACGCAGCACTGAAATTGTTTGAGTCGGATGCCCCTAGGGTGGATGGGAAGTCTGTTCCAATTCTTTTATACGCCGATGATGCGGTTTTACTCTCCCGCACCCCAATGGGGCTACAGCGTCTTATCGATAATTTTACTGTTTTTATTACTAAAAGAAAACTTTTAATTAACAAATCAAAAACTTTTGTTATGGCTTGTGGTAGGAACCCTATAACATCTAGCTCTTATTTCATTGAAGGCTCCAAAGTCCAGATAGTTAAGACATTTTGTTACCTGGGTATTACATTTGCAGGGAATAGGTCATGGGCCCAGGAACAGGATAATGCCTGTTCTAAGATGCTTAGAAACGTAAATGGTGTTTTTAGATTTGCGGCTAAATTGGGAAACCGACGCATTAAAGACATGATGACAATTTATGAGATACGATGCGTTACCGCAGCTCTTTATGGGGCAGGTGTTTGGGGTCATTTTCAAGGTAATTTATTACAACAAGTTGAAAATTCGTTTTTAAAACGCTTACTTTGTGCCCCCTCTTCTGCTTCTACGGAATTGCTCCACCGTGAGGTGGGCATTAGATATATTTCAGATCTGGCTTCAACACGACCCCTTTTATTATGGAATTCGATATTGTCAAAAGAGGAAACATTATTTACTCAATCTATTATACGGGATTGCCTCAAATTGGAGAATTGTTTAAAAATACCCTGGCTCAATTATATTATTTATTGGTTTAAATCTGTATTCAATTGTGATATTAGAACGGATCTTGAGTGTACTCTTTCTGTTGCTAGAGCTGAGATAAAATTAACTATGTTAGCAAATAAAATAGAGGCTCGTTCTTGTGTTCTCAAGAATCAATCAACTTTCCTCTTTTATTCGCAATTGGATCTTAAACTGGGTTTTCAAAGTTATTTATCAGCAGTGACTAGAGTTTCACATCGATTTGTGTTGACACGCCTTAGATTGGGTATCGTACATCATCTTATTAATTTTCCAATTATGAAACAGTGTTCTGTTCATGTATGCCCATGTGATGGAGTCTCAAGACAAAGCTGCTGCCATATGTTATTATTCTGTCTATTTTATTCTCATCTTAGGAGATTTTATTTAAAACCTTTTTTTCTATACTACAATATAAGATCCACTACAGATGCCTTGAACCTGCTTTTTAGATTGGATGATCCACGATTATGCTTTTATTTAGCTACTTTTCTCTTGAAATCCATTGGTGTTAGGAAATCTATGATTATTGATATTTGATTGTGTGTTTTAAAGGTATTATAAATGAATTTATTATATGTAATTATATGCATTTGCACTTTTGAATTGGGATAATATACGATTTAGTAAATGTTTGGACCTTCATGTGTTTTATGCACTTGCACTTTGTATCTGTATTAACATGTTTATGCACTTTGATGTATCCGCTTTTTATCCCACTGTTTCATAATTTTTTTTGATTTTTCTATAGACTGAGCTTTTTATGTCTGTATTGCTTATATGGTTGATTTATTTAACCGAATAAAAGCTCTAAAATCGAATCGAAGTGACATAAACATTATGTAATTTTAAAAAATACCTGTGTTTTAAAGTCTCACATTGTAAAATGCTTAAAAAGGGCCCTCGTACTTCCCTGCATTGTAAAGACTTGCCTTGTAACGTTCATCGTGGAAACCACTGCGTTGTAAACGTTACATACCTTGGGTGACAACTGGAAACCACTGGTTTGTGGAGGGAGTGGAGAATCTTTCAAAGAAGGGCTTATTGCTTCCTCAACCGGTAAGTGGATTTTCAGTAACCATCCTTCTCTAATTGAGCTTGTTATAGTTTCCTTATTCTTGTAACTATGGTTTGAGGATATCAGACTTCAAATTCCAGTTTGCCAGCTTGACCCCATTTCGTGATCCTAGCAGAATTCTTTAATTTTATATGCCATGTCAGCCAAAATTCGGACTGCTTAGAAATTGTTTAAATGCAGTTATCAAATCCAACATCACAACTAGATATTTACAAGACAGCAGACTGAACTGTTCACAACTAGACAGTTACAAGACAGCAGACTGGACTGTTCACAACTAGATATTTACAAGACAGCAGACTGAACTGTTCACAACTAGACAGTTACAAGACAGCAGACTGGACTGTTCACAACTAGACAGTTACAAGACAGCAGACTGGACTGTTCACAACTAGACAGTTACAAGACAGCAGACTGGACTGTTCACAACTAGACAGTTACAAGACAGCAGACTGGACTGTTCACAACTAGACAGTTACAAGACAGCAGACTGGACTGTTCACAACTAGACAGTTACAAGACAGCAGACTGGACTGTTCACAACTAGACAGTTACAAGACAGCAGACTGGACTGTTCACAACTAGACAGTTACAAGACAGCAGACTGGACTGTTCACAACTAGACAGTTACAAGACAGCAGACTGAACTGTTCACAACTAGACAGTTACAAGACAGCAGACTGGACTGTTCACAACTAGACAGTTACAAGACAGCAGACTGGACTGTTCACAACTAGACAGTTACAAGACAGCAGACTGAACTGTTGGGGGTTCATGTTTTCTTTGATATGTGATAAGGTTTGTCCATTGAAATGAATGTGGTATGAATGGTATGGTTGATAAGCTGGAGTACCAGTGGGGGATGATGTTATTGTTATTCTTGTGGGTTTAGTTATCTTTTTTCGTCATATCGATGGACTTATGCTATGCCTTGTAATGTTGAGATTTATGAATATAAGATTATTTATATGTTTATTAAAAACTATATATATGTTTGATAGCATTTTGAATGGGATAGTTAGTTTTTCTTAATTGTTTTTCATATTTTTGTTTCAAGTACTGTTGAAAGCATCTTTATATACAACATGACTCCTAGATGATGTTATTAGCATTTTTCGAAATACAGTGAGATACTCCTTCAACTGATTCGATCAGGCAGTTTGTTTAGTTCTTGTATCTATATTTCTTTGGACTCCTGACCTGTCAGCTTTGCTACTAAACTTATTGATGGCTTATTTCGTGTATGCTGCACATTAATTTCTCTACATGAAATTTCAAATGTCAACTCTTGTCTGCCATTCTTATGAGAATGTTCCAGCATTGACTATTGAATTTCACCATAATTAATGAGCATTAGGCTCAATCGGGAAACACCAAAGTCCGTATCGGGACTACACCGCTCCTAGTCCTAGTAGTTGGCAAACCCCATGAGCAGGGTCAATTAGGATAAATCTGCGCACTGACAAAACCAAGGCCCATGCAACACTGGACTGGAAACAAAACAAATACAGCCTCCTATAAGCCAACCACACACAAGCATCAAAGCACACAAATTTAAGGACATCAGAATGTCAAGTTTTTAGATTCAAGAATTCGAGGCATGCATGACAATATTTCCTTCATGAACAAATGTCAATCGACCCTTAAACACTGCTTGCAACACACTTCGAAGACTGCTTGTGACTCAAGGCCAGGTATTTTAAAGAAATGCTGCACAGTGTGACGAAGCTGACATGATTTCAGGCCTAGAACTTCTAACACTGCACAGCATGAATGACATTTTGTGGCCAGAAAAAAATGGCAACAGAACATTCAATGGGGTGGACACCTGAAAGTAAGAATTACCCTTCATAACCTGTATGACACACACAATATACTAACAGGAAAGCAAAGATGCAAAAACAAAAAAGTGGTTGCATAGCAGCCACTCCTCAAAGAATCACCTCGAAGGGTTGACAGGTAATTAATTAATGAAATGAAAACTACTACTAAATGTTAATGTTAAAATTGAGCTTTTGTTGAATCTATCAGTCAGCCACACACATATCACAGCTGTAATCAGGTTTGATAGGCCTCTCCACCAAACGTAGGCCATGGCTTATCCTGGCAGACACATGCATCTGGGGATTGTGGCTCACTTGTACCCCATTCCTGAAGGTGACAGGGGAGGCAGGAGGCGGATGGCAAGAGTACACTATCCCAAATTGAAAAGAAGCTATGAAATTCGGGGTAAGCATACATGCCAACCCTCCCAATTCCAGCACTGCCAAGTACCACGCATCAGTGGTTAGACTAGCGCATTTTAATGCTGGCGCCTACATCACCACATTAAAATTCATCAGTCACACATTCATAGCTCCCAGCCACACTCTGGGGCTCATGCAGTGCTCCAAAAAAACAGCCTTGTGTGCAGCACTTAATCTCGGCACTGCCGCTCTGCCTGTGAAAGAATGTCTTGTTACTTACCGGTAATCTTCAATACCCCGATTAGGGTCCTCCTCGTCCCAGTCCTAACAAAGTGAGGCAATCCTGCCTCCCGACAGCCAATCAGAATGCTAGAATATTTTCAAAAGGTCACATAAGCCCCTCCCACCCACCGCCATGCCTGTTATCAACAAGTCCAGACACAAACACAGCGGGAGGGAGGGAGGGAACAGGACTGGGACGAGGAGGACCCTAATTGGGGTAATGAAGATACCGGTAAGTAACAAGATATTACTACCTCATGGGTCCTCCTCGTCCCAGTCCTAACAAAGTGAGGAACTCACAAGCAGAGACCCAAGAAGAAAAAACGCAGGACACCAGGGATCCTTGCAAAAGTACAAAATTTAATCAAACAAATGATTAAAGAACAGCAGCGTTCAAAACGGCAACAGCAAAACTGTCCACAGAGGCATGTAAAACACCAAGGGGATAATGCCGAACAAATGTGTGATGGGACTGCCAAGTGGCCGCTCTACAAATCTCCTGGATAGAGACCCCCGCCGCCTCAGCCCAGGAAGCGGACACAGAACGTGTCGAACGACCCTGCACCTGAGACGGAGGAGGCAGATCCACAGACTTATAGGACTGGCAGACCGCCAAACGCACCCACCGACTGATGGTTGAAGTAGAAACCTTCTGTCCTTTAGCCACACCCCCACAGGAGACAAACAGGGCAGGAGAAAGACGAAACCCCAGAGTACGCCGTAGGTAAATCTGAAGGGCCCTGCGAACATCCAAAGAAGAAGGAAATCAGGAAGTATCACCTCCTGCTGCAAATGGAACTTGGAGGCAACATTAGGTAGAAAAGCCGGGTCAAGCCACAAAACAACCCTAACCTGCAGGAACTGCAAATAAGGGAAGGAGATAAGCAAAGCACCCAACTCACCCAACCGCCGAGCGGAGGTGATCGCCAACAAGAAAGCCACCTTAGCGGACAACCACAACAAATCCGCCTCCAACAAGGGCTCAAAGGGGACAACTGCAGACCCCTCAAAACAGTAGGCAAGTCCCAAGAAGGCAAAAGCATAGGAGAGACCGGACGATGAAGCCAAAAACTTAGAAGAAGCGACTCACCAAAGGAGCAGCAACCTCCAAGGAAGCCGCGGGACCCCGACAAGCTCAAACCACAGCCCATTGAGCAGACAACGTGGAAGGGGAAAGGTCCTTCAAAAACCCATCCCGGAGAAAGTCAAGAACAGAAGCCGGATCCCAACCACAGGATCCACACCATGAGAGGAGAACCAGGAGACAAAAGAGCCCCAATGTCTACCATAGCTCTTAAGGGTCGAAGGCCGACGCGACATCTGGATGTCACTGGCCACTACAGAAAAACAGCCCAAAGACTCCAACGTCAGCCGCTCAAGAGCCAGGCCGTCAGATGCAAGCGACGAAGAATGGGCAGAGACAGGTGCGGACACTGAAGCGGAGTCGGGACCAAGGGAAGCCGGACAAACCTGCCCCTCGCCAGCTGCCTCAGGAGTGGAAACCAAAGGCAGCAAGGCCAAAAAGGAGCAATCAACAGCACAGACACTCTCTCCCCCGAATCTTCTGTAGCACCCCTGGGAGGAGGGGAATAGGAGGGAATGCATAAAGAAGGCCCAAAAGCCAGGGAATCGAAAGTGCATCCACCGCCCAAGCCTGAGGACACACCACCTCCGAACAAAACCGGGAGAGAAGAGCGTTGTGAGGGGAGGCAAAGAGATCGATCCAGGAGTCCCGAACCGAAGACAAAAGTCCCGGAACAGAGGAACAGATAGATGGTACAGAACAGAGGACGGAAAGTTGCGGCTCAAGTCCTCTGCATGAAAGTTCAGATGCCACTGAATGTAAACAGCCCTCAATGCCAACAGGTGAGATTCCGCCCAGGCACAAATCATGGAAGCCAGCAGATTCAAAGACGCGCACCTGGTCCCCCCCTGGCGGTTCAAGTAACAACGAGCCACTTGATTGTCAGTACGAACCAACAGATTCGCCCCGTGGAGAGGAACCTGAAAGAACTGCACCACCTGCCAAATGGCCGCCAACGCCCACCAGTTCGAGGAACGGGCGCTGTCCCTCTGAGACCACTGACCCTTGGCCTCCAAGGACCCCAACGTGGCTCCCCAACCCCAAAGACTGGCGTCCGTTGTCAACAAGAGGGGAGGCGGAAGCTGAAAACGCACGCCTCTCTCCAGGTTGGGGGTACAAAGCCACCAGTCCAAGTCGTGAACCAGAACAGGAGAGGGAGGAACCAGAGTCTCGTAATCCGCCCAGAAGGGGTCCCACTGAGCCAACAAATGAATCACCAAGGGCTTGAGGTGCAGGCGAGCCCAAGGAACCACCGCCGTGGTGGCAGCCATCAATCCCTGGACCCGCAACCAAACCAGAGCCGGGGCAGAAGGGCGACTCAACAGGTCCTGCAACAGAGACTGCAGGGAAAGGATCCGAACAGGAGGGAGAAACACAGCCCCCTGTACGGTGTCGAACAGACCCCGATGAATTGAAGTCTCTGAACAGGAACCAGATGAGACTTGGCCAGACTCAACTTTAACCCCAGATCCTGGAACAAGGTCAACGTAGCTTCCACCGCCAGAAGAGCCTTAGGAAGGGAGGAAGCAGAGACCAGACAATCATCAATATAGGGAAACACGGAGAAACCCTGATGCTGCAAAACCCCCACAGCAGGAGCCAATACCTTGGTAAAAGTCCTGGGAGCAGTGGAGAGGCCGAAAGGCAACACCCAAAACTGGAAATGCATCCCTTGCACCGCAAACCTCAGGAACCGCTGACTGTCTGGATGGACAGCAACGTGAAAATAGGCGTCTTCCAAGTCCAGATTGATAACAAACGCCTGATTGAGAGAAGCCAAAAAATCACCCTCCTGAATGAGGGGAACAACGGACTGAAAGGTGACCATCCATAAATGATCCAGCCGCACCAACCTGTTCAAAGCCCAGAGATTCAGAATCGGGCGGAAGGAACCATCGGGTTTGGGACCAGAAACAGAGTGGAATAGAACCCCAGACCCCTTTCCTTCACCGGAACCAGCACAATAGCCCCTTTGACAACAACAGGCTGACGCCTGACAACAACAGGCTGACGCCCGACAACATGGCAGACCGCCTTATGGGGTCTTTTGACAACAGGGTAACCCGAAAACAATCCAGAGGAGGAGGGCCTCGGAAGGGAATCTGGTAACCCATCCTGATGACAGACAAGACCCACTGGTCAGAAATCAGACTCGACCAACGGGCCAAAAACAACTGGAGCCGAGCCCTCACCTTGCCATAGTCACTTCTGTCCAGCACCCGGGGGATGCTGCTGCTCACAGCACCGCATACCCAGCCCGTCCAACTCGGGAACTGGCAACAGGTAAAACAGAGCACACCAGTGTTCCGACCGACGTCGGACAGCAAAAAAAACAGGCATGGCAGTGGGTGGGAGGGGCTTATGTGACCTTTTGAAAATATTCTAGCTTTCTGATTGGCTGTCGGGAGGCAGGATTGATTCACTTTGTTAGGACTTGGACGAGGAGGACCCATGATGGGTAATTCATGCTGCTGGTGCTGGGCATGGAGGACTCGTTCTTATGGTTACCTGGCAATGGGATACCTTGTGTCTTTCCCGTGCCAGGAACACAGATTGTGCTCCATCTGTCAGCCCCACCCGGCCTCTCTGAGAACCACGTGTAGTTGCTGGATCTTCCTGCACAGATGGGGCTGCTAAATTAAAAGTCATTAAGTGGGGCTGGGTTTTCTCTGGTCTCAGGCTGGTGCAGATGGCCTCCAAGAATGAAAAAAGTAACGCGATGTGTGTTGTTCACATAGAAAATATTTAAATATTTAGTGCCACTCCCACCTGCCAGAGTAAGACACTCACTGACTGACTCTCCACCCTGTCGAAAGAAGCTTTGAACTGCCGCCTCTGTTGCAGCCCTTTGCCCCCCTGCACAGCTTGGTCGAAGAACTCCCAAGACTCGTTGCAGCTCAAGGGAAAGAAAGCATGAGAAGCGTACGAAGCATGAGGAGTAGGCAACATCACCCAACTGTCTGTTTCACTTCTCGGTGAGTCAGAGTGAAGTGCTCGGCTTATTCTTGCCTCTACCAATCGTCAGTGAGGTGATCCAAAAAAATACAGCTGACTGGCACATATATTCACTGTAAGATCACGAACCAGAAAACACTCTACTATCACCGGTGTGTCACTTCTCAATGAGAGAATGAGCTGGGTGACAACTCTTAGCTGCACTGTGGGCCACGGCCACTGCCAGGAATGCAAAGTAAGCATGTGCACCAGCAGGCCCACAGTAGTCTTGCAGCCCTTCTCTGATACCGCTCACTGTTGATGACAGTTTAAAAAAAAAAAATAGGCTATTCTGTGTTTTAACTGTATCATTTCATAAGCATGATTTACAAACATTTCAGAACATGCTTTTCACCGGTGCCTGTTCCTTCTGTGCATAAATTATCTTGTTTCCACCAGCACCACTCCTTACTCTCCCTCTGTTTCCCTACACCCCCTTCCTTCTCTCTCTCAATCGCCTCTCACTTCCAATTTAGCACCTGAATAGGTGATTCAGGTGAGGGACCGAAGGGACATTATGTGTGAACACAAAAACCCTCCAGCACTCTCCTGCAATTAACATCACCAGCAGCAGAAAGAAGGAAGAGGCAGGTGCAGTCAGTCTCAGACTTTCTGTAACTCTCACCAAAACCCCCCAAAAATCATCCCCATTAAATCACCCTGACATACACTGTTCACAAGATAAATGGTGCATCCTCCTTGTGTGATTATTTACCTCATGCAGACATAATGGGCACAAACATGTCAAGCAGAAGACCAAGCTTTTCTTATTCATACAGAAATAGTGTAGCACCACAGCTGTACTTTTAACACACTGTTATATAAAGCTCTTAGAAAATGTTAATTAAAGTGTAAAACACTTAAAGGTCAATCAATTAATCTGTAGTTTGTATAGCGCGGCTACTCACCCATGAGGTTTTCAAGGCGCTGGGGGGAGGAGGGTGGCAGCTGATCCGTCTGGGCATGGAGGTTCAGTTGAAGAGCCAAGTCTTGAGATCCCTCCTGAATTGGGTCAGCGATGGGGATTGACTGAAGTGGAGAGGCAGGATGTTCCAGGTCTTGGGGGCAAGGTAGGAGAAGGATCTTCCTCCGGTTCTGGTATTGTGAATCCGTGGGACGGTGGCCTGGGCAAGTTGGGCGGAGGGCAGTTGTCTGGCGGATACGTGGAATGACAGGTGGTGGTTTGGATATGCTGGTCCTACATCGTGGAGAGCTTTGTAGGCCTGTGTGAGGTGCTTGAAGGTGATTTTCGTGTTAACTGGGAGCCAGTGGAGTTGCTGAAGGTCTTCTGTAATGTGGCTGCGTTGGGGTATGTCGTGGGCCAGTCTGGCTGCGGCGTTTTGAACGTGTAGCAGTTCCCTGAGTTGTTTCTGGGTGATACCAGCGTAGAGTGCGTTGCCGTAGTCGAGTCTGTTGGTGATGAGTGCGTGTGTGACCTTCTTTCTGGATTCTGTGGGGATCCATCTGAATGTCTTTCGAAGCATGCGGAGCGTGTGGAAGCCGGATGAGGATACTGCGTTGATCTGGCGGTTCATTGAGAGCGAGGAGTCCAGTATGTTGCTGAGGTCATATGCGTGGTTTGTGGGGGTGGGAGGGGTTCCCAGCCGGCGGGCCACCAGAAGTCATCCCAGGCTGAGGGCGGGTCCCAGGATGAGTACTTTGGTTTTGTCTGAGTTGAGCTTGAGCCAGCTGTCTTTCATCCAAGTGGCAACAGCCTTCATCCCACTGTGAAAGTTGATTTTTGGCGGCTGTGGTTTTGTTGGCAAGGGAGAGGATCAGCTGGGTGTCGTCGGTGTAGGAGATGATGTTGAGTCTGTGGTTTCTGATGATGACCGCAAGGGAGGCCATGTAGACGTTGAAGATGGTGGGGCTCAGGGAGGAGCCCTGGGGTACTCCTCAGCTGATCTCTGTAGGTTCTGAGAGGAACTGAGGTTGTCTGACCCGCTGTGTTCGACTGGTAAGGAAGGAGTGGATCCAGTCCAGGGCCTTGTTGTGGATTGCTGCGTCATGGAGTCTTGTGATTAGGGTGCGGTGGGAGACGGTATCGAAGGAGGCCGAGAGGTCCAGAAGGATTAAGGCTGTGGTTTCGCCATGATCGAGGAGGGAGGGGATGTCGTCGGTGGTGGTGAGTATGCAGTCTCTGTGCTGTGGTTGCTTCGAAAGCTGGATTGAGAGATGGCCAAGACGTGGTTTTCTTCGATGAACTTGGAGAGTTGGGCGTTGATGGCCTTCTCAATGACCTTGGCTGGGAAGGGGAGGAGGGAGATGGGTCTGAAATTCTTGAGGTCTGTCGGGTCCGCTGATGGCTTAAGCAGTGGGTTGATCTTGGCATGTCTCCAGTCGTTGAAGATGGTGCGCAGAGAGGAGAAGAATCAGGAAGGACACCACATTTTGTGTTTTTTTGATAGGGAGCCCTAAGTGGCAGGTAGAGACCCCTTCCCTTTGCCCCACCCCAACCAACCAGCTATTTTACCTTTTGTACCTTGCCAACTAGTGAGGATTGTGCTAAAACCTGTCCCTGCACACCCTCACCCCTGCTCTCAGTTACAGCCAATATGCCCTGCATTTCATCACATTTCCCCTAGCACACATAGGGTTGGTTATTTTAGGTAAAAACTGAATGTGTTAGGTCGGGTGCTGCCTGGGATGGGAAAAACCTGAGCTGTGTAGCAGGAATATACAATCTATTCTAGCTGTGGAACAAATGGGGTGCTGGACTTCATGGGTTGGAGTGGGTACACTGGGAATTTCATTAGGGGTACCAAATAGTAGACAATCTGTAAAGCATGGTGTGCAGCAGTCTCTGCAGAGTTGCTGGGGATCACACGTGGGCAGAATATCAAAATGAATCCATCTGCCCCACATATAGAATAAAAGTGGGGAAGTGGGTTCATACTAGCATAAAATGAAGAGGTCTATGAATACCTTAGGGAGCGCATCAATGCAAAAGGGATGCAGAGGATCACACCTGCTGGTCAGCCCGAAGGCAGGGATCTTGTTTGTTACCTCAATTGGTTAATGCTATCACTGCAGAGATTGTATCTGTAACCAGAGAGAAACAGAATTGAGTACTGCTTTGTTAACTGGGAAATAGTGGCTTCTGTATTATAGTGCTACGAGGTCGCAGTCTGTGACTAAAAGCACTGAATATGCATACTGTTTTAAAATTGTATTACACAAAATTATTGACAGGCTGTCGCAACCCGTGCATTGTTAGTGTTCAGTAAAAAGCAAGTGTTAACCTTCCATGTCGGGGTATTTGCAGCAGTTTGATGATCATTTTAGAACTTGCTCAAAAGAGTGTAAATTTCTGATATTTATTGCTTTCAATGCACTTCATTGCTTGGTTTTACTGGCAAGAGTGTGTCACTTTAAGTGTCACAAATTTGGCAGTTGAATGCCACTCAAAAGCGCACTGAAAACATGGAAATGTCGCACGTGAGCAATTTGGAAACTTGATAGCTATGCGATTCTAGCGGGAGACTACTGATTTCAAGGATAGTCTCCCACCTCCCAATTCCTGCGTGCAGAAACCAGATTTGGATTGCTGAATCATGATCTGCTGGAATTAAGGCAGCTTGAGCTCGGAAATATATATCTTGAGCCAGAACCCTTTGCCCTTAACTATTGGAGGGGAGATTAGAGGTGTGACAGGCCTCAACATTTCATTTTTGCCAGTTTTACATAGCGCATGCAAAAAAAAGAGTTTAGAACTCTGTTTTTGCTTGCGCTATGTTATTAAACTGCCAAAATGAAATGCTGATTGTCTGTCACCATACATGCCGATTCCGACAGATTGCCTCTGCTTCAGTCCAAGTCGATGGAGAAAATACATTCTCAAGTCTATTTTTTTAAATCTCCCACTACCCTGCCCAGGCATGTATGGGTAAGTGTGACACCACCAGTGCACCACACTGAAACTGTTTATCTAGGAGAGCCTGTATACCATAGCAGGCTAAGCAAATACCCCCTGTTTGTACACCACTAGAGGTCGGCATTAACATAGGAATAAACTAACCCTGGGTGGTGAACTCCACTCCCGGAGTTTTGTGCACTCCGCGCTCCATGGAGCTCGCGAAGTGCAGAAAACTCCACTCCGCGTCAGCGGAGTTTTCCCCCACTCGCGATCACCAATGGTAAGTTTGCGAGCACGAGCTGCCGCTCGGGTAGAATTTGTACCCGAGCGGCAGGAAGATCCAGCACGAACGGCAATTTGGGCCGCACTCTGCCGCTTGCGGAACTCCACAGTGTTTTTTTGTCACTTAACGGAGTTCCGCTAACTCCGCCCAGGCTTAGAATAAACATGTTGCTGGCGGAGACAGCGTTCTATATCGGGGTGTCCGGCTCACCCAATCCGCTCCATCAGGCGCTGCGTTTAGCCACTGGTCGCCGTCATGCGACCCACCAGGCCTTTCTCGCCCTGCAGTCCCCAGAAGGCTGTTCGCTGTTGCTGCTACAGTGTTGGCAGGGAGGCACACGACTCAATCTCGGATGGAAGTCACCCCTGATCGACTCACGCTGCTGTGGGGGATCAAGCAGCCAGGCAGGTGGGGCGCTGAGGGAAGCCTTGATTATGGTAAGGTCCGAGCACCGAGCAGGCATTCCTCAACCGCCCGTCATCTTGGACACGCCCCTCAGGATCAGATTTTAGAAATGCAAATATACGTTTTTGTTTTTCCTACCTGTCAGGAGTACAGAGAAAGCGCCAGTCTCTGTCAGCTGAAGCGATTTTGTGAAATCAGGAACTGGTAGGCGGAGACTAGCTTTGAAATCAGTAGTCTCCCGCCTGAATTGGGAGCGTTGGCATCTATGAAAACCTTCCATGAGCCAATAGGATTGCAAGATGGACACACTTTTAAAGGAAGCACACAATTTCTGCTAAATCAAATCGTGTAATTATGATTCCCAACATGTGGGTGAAGCCAAAGCCCCTCTCTTGATAATTCTCACTTAATTGTCTGATGACAACTGCATTGTCAAGCCACACCATAAAACATTCTTAAATGTGAATCTAAGCCAACAGTGCTCAAGGGTGAGATAGAGTGTCCTCTGTCCTGGATTACGTTTCAGTTTTTAAAGCGCCCTCTGACAAGTTGGTCTGAGGAATCAGGCGTACTGCAAATGCAATTTTTTTTCAACAACATGGCCTAGCCTGCGTGGCAAAGGTCTCCATTTCTGTTTGTTTTACACAAACAAATTTCCAAAGTGGAAGTTTATTTGTGTAAAAAACGGTAATAGTTCTGACATGTGGGGGATAACCATTGATAATTTGCATGACTGGATTATGTATGATGGTCCTGGGGAGAGGAAATGTAATGATATTGGCTCTGCTGGCGACCATCGCTATTACCTGGTGGCCCTGTGGTGGACAAGCGTCAGGAGAGGATTACCAGTGTTGGAGCCAGGTGAGGCCCTGCCAGTGTAAACTCTGCACTTTAGCCACTTCCTATCTAATACGGTGGGTGAATCACGAGATTGGCAGGGCTCTCATTCTGCCAAGCTCTAAATTACCTCCATTGTCCTCTAGAGTTAATTTGTTATTGAGAGCTGTCCACGTATGCCTTTTCAGAAAACTCAGCTTTAAACACTGTTTTCAAGATCAAGTTATGTTTCTATAATTAGATAACAAGGTATGCCAAACAGCAGAAAGCCAGAGTCCTACCTGTACAGCTGAGGGCATGATTGCTTTAATGCCACGGATGACAAACCCAACCTGTTCTGGTTCTTCAGCTTTGTTTTCTTCACCAGATCCCGCACTCTCCCCCAGGGGTGATTTTCAACCTGTGTAAATAAAATGTGAATCTCTTGTTCAGTGGCTGGAATACTACAGTATGGCCTCGTTCCTTAAGCCCAAAGGCAAATTCCAAGCAAACGATACTACCATAGGGCTTTATTTAGAATTGGGCAGATGCGGGACACCTTCTAAAGTCTGCCGTATTTAGAATGCCACTGATATCAATGCACTCTTAATAGAGTGCGCACATCAATCAGCCCAGCCCTAAATAAGGCCCATAGTTTGGAGTTAAATTAAAATGATTGTGAATAGCCTGGAAACTGAAAATTAATTTAATCATTGCACTTTTCAAAGATAACAAGTAAAGAAAACCACTGTCATAACTTCTCTTGCGTTATACTTTCAATAAGCAACTTAACCCGTGTGAATTTTACGAGCTGAAAACAAGGGATTTGACAGTTTTATATTTCCTCTTTCCATCACAACATAAAACACGGAAGGATTACTCTGAAATATGAAAATGTTTATTATTATTTCAAGCGCTTTGCTATAAACTGAGAAGAGGCAGATAGCCCTTTATAAACCTCCCAATAAATAAATACGCATGGGAATACTGGCTGAAGTAAAATGCGAGTTTAGTCTATGCATTAATTGTTTAATGAACAGTTGTCAAATAAAATTAATTTTTGGAAACACCCCTGTTCACTTTTATACATGAGCATCAGTTCCCATAAGTAGGAAAGATCTAAAGGAATATGAAAAATATCGAATATCATTTCGGGTTTTTTTCTTCATTTTCCCCCACAAAATGTATTCTGTGAATTATTAACACATCATACACGTCTTCTGGAAAATGACCGTTCAAAAAAATGTGCTCAGGAAGAGAAACCCACCGGCAATACATTATTAAGACCGGCAAATCTCTAGTATCCTAATTGTTTATTTCATATTGCTATCCAACCAGAAATTAAGTCCATTCGGATTAAGAATGTGCTATTTTGTGTTGAATAGTTAGAAAATGAAAATGTACTTCTATTTCTCTCCCTCTCTTCCCTATTCTCTGTTCTAGGAGAAGTGTGGCTCAATGGTTAGAGCGGCAGACCCTGATGCAGAGATCTGGCCCGGGACCAGGGTTCAATTCCTGCCTCGGCGGGTCTTGGGCTCAATTTCCTCGGACCTGATAATTCTCGCCTCGGTGCCTATTCTATCTAATCATGGGTCCCACTCTGCAACTCTGGGCAATAGCTTGCTTAATCTGCACAACGGCCCCAACAGCGCTGGGATGCCTGGCTTCGCCCAGGAGTGGACATTTCACAGGGAAAAGCCAGGAAGGGTTCCACAGCGGTATGCGTACAGCGCCTGGACACCCCTTTGGGGGTATGGGTGTGCTTTACAAGTACAAATTTCATTTCATTCATTCTAGTGCTGACCTGTCCGGTTCAGAATTTCACACCCCGGTTATACCACTGCACTTCAGAACACTCGGCAATAACTTTCTTCCCAAAAGGGATGACAGATTGAATGAAAATGAAACTGATTTGCCATAATTTGAATATCTAAACCTTCAGTCTAAATGACCAGCCAGTTTTATTAAATCAACTTTTGCATCCCTGTTTCCGATGGATATATTTTGGCTGAACAGTGACCCCGTCGGGTGGGAGTTAAATTACATTATTAAATGAAACCTACCTAGATGCTCTGCCAGACCATTGAACCTGGCTTCAACGGTGCCATCCCTGTCTGGTGGCAAAGCATTGTGGTCTGAAGGAAATTTGGAGGTTCAGTCATTGAGGCCTGCTACGGTACACATTATACTGGTTCTTAACTGCGTGAGCCTACAATGTCTGCATTCAGTGCCATTAAATATCCGAGCGATATCAGACCATTCACCATTCAGGGCTTTCATTAAATTGACAAAGGCAAGCCAGACAATCCCCACTCAAAGGCCTTCAAGAATATAATATCCTAGTTCTCAGGGTAAAAGGCTATCTAATGTTTAGCTCCTTGTTGCTACCCCAGCTACATTTAGTTTAGAGGTCTCTTGACGAAATGTGCTTTTAACATCTTTTCTTATTAGCATTTTAATAAAAACATCACAGTGACAAACGAATTTTTGGCATATGGAATAATTACAATATTTTGTATTTACCAGGTACAGGTAAAATCAGAACAACTTTGTTTTATAAGAAAGAAAACAACCAAACACACAGCTGTTATCCATGTCTAGTTGATCAATCAGTCAAATAATGCACATATACAATAATAACCGATTCATTATGCAGGCTTGGGCCACATGCACCAGGTGGCTGACAGGAAGTTTGAATACGTCATCCTCACCGAAAGTAAAAAAAAACATGATGGCACCAAACTAGTATGCACATTTTTACAACTTTGTATTTAAACTGTAACAGTGCCTCATACACTACTATGTGCAAGTGGCCCGAAGTATTCAGGAAGGTAATGTACCATCTCTATTTATTTTACCAAATTTGGCTAATAGTTCGTCCGACTGATCTGATACTGGTATTTTTCTGAGGCTTTTCTTTCCTCCCAGTGCGACAAAATAGTTTCGGCCTATGTCCACTATTGTAGCTGTGACCACCATCTCTTAATTGGAGGGGGTTGTTGTGGCTTTCCATTCCACACCATTCATCTGCTTGGCCAATAGAGGAGCAAGATATATAAACCTGGAGGTGACCCAATCAGTCGCAGGTTGAGGAAAAACTCCTAGAAGGCAACATTGAGGATTAAATATTTTAATACGCCCTGTAATTGCAGATAATATTCATGTAATTTGCATCTAGTATTCAACTATAACAGGGCACTCCCAAAATGCCCTGATGCCAGAAGCTAGTCCAATCACTAGAACATCTTGGGCACCTAAATGTAACAGCTGGGTATATCTTATGCAACATGGCAGGGGCTAAATACCTGCTTCACTGAATAATTCTAAAACAAGCATGCTGTGAGATACTATAGAGGTAAGCTATTATAGTATTCCACTCTGTATCGTTGACACACCTGCCTAGGTCAGTATTCAATTTATCTCTAATTTGAGACATAGGATCTCTCGTAATCTTCAGCAGGGCCCTCTATAAAAAAAGTGACGAGATGTCTGCGCAAAACTACAAATCCGAATGCGAGTGGCAGTGTTCTGAATGCAAATGACCCGAAATCAAGTCAAAATTATGGGCCAGATGTAGGTAAATTCAATTTTGCGAGTCCCTAATAGCGATTTTTACCAAATCGCTGTGAAGGACTTCATAAAATTGAATGTAAGCAAGGAATCGCAAAAATATTTGCGATTCCTTAATATTCCTTAATTGCGAATCGCAAATTGCGATTCGCAATCAGAATACCATCCCATTCATTCCTATGGGCCAAGAGGCCCATAGGAATGAATAGGATTTGCGCCCGCAATTTGCGAGTCACCAGAGGCGCAATTTCAAGGTTGCAAGGGTTCCAAAGGACACCCTGTTGCACCCCTGAAATGTGCATGTGTGCACATGTGGCGCACATACATGCCCTAAGGGCATGTATGTGTGCCACATGGCACTGTAAAAAGCCAAAAGTGCGTTTTTGCAATGAAATCGCAAAATACCACCAACTTGAAGTTGGTGGTATTTTGCGATTCCTAAAACAAATTCGCAATTTGCGATGCCTACCAGCATAGCATTTAGGGAATCGCAAATTGCGATTCTCTAAATGCTTGCGCAAAATAAGGAATCGCAAGTTTGCGATTCCTTATTTTGCGAGTAGGTTTAAACTTACCTACATTGCTCGCAGCCAAATAGCGATCGCAAACGCTGAAATTCTGTGAATTTCAGCGTTTGCGCTCGCTATTTGGCTTCCTACATCTGGCCCTATGTTTTGTGCTAATTTCGTGTAATTACGCTCCAACAAGTTTTGCGAGTTTCACATACTACTATTTAAAATGCTTTGATGAGGACATTGTATGCTAGAAATTCCCTACTGTGCCCCCCAAAATTGTTCATAATGAAGTCAAATGAAAGAGGTTGACCATTATCAAACAGATCACCTACTGTAAATATATCTACTTCATCACAGTGCTCTAGGTCATTAGTGCTGAAATAACTTCTGACCTTGGGAAGACCCTTTAGAGGGACTGCAGGGGCATTTTGGACTTTCTTCCTTGTGTTGCTTATAACCACTTTCCAGCAGTGCAGTGTAACTCTCAGTAATCTGGGAAGAGAACCATAGGTGTACAGCAGGAGGTATATGGCTATTATACAATATGTTGAATAATTTGCGATCCTGTATTACATCAGGTGTCTATCCAGTCTCTACTATCTTATGTGCTGCCAGCTATCGCAACAACCACTAACGCTTGGACATCAGATGATATTATTCAAAATCTACAGCACCATACCACTCCTATCTGCATATGCTTTTAATTTAGCCAATGCAACACGTCTCCTGCATTGTCCCCATATCAGCTCACCCATAAAGCTATTTAATTCTCTAAAGATAGTTGAAAGCATCAGCATCGATAGTTTACAAATTGGTAGCGCAGTCTTGGGAGCATCACCTTTTTGCTATGCCCAAACAGCTTACTGGGGCCAGTGGCAATCTCTTCCAGTAAGCAACCTGCGGTCTTAGCGAGGCAGTTGGAACCCCAAGATTTCCCTCCACCAAGTCCTTATCCTTAGGAAATACTCTGATTCCGAAATATCTAAATATATGATGTTCAGCGAAATGCTGTGTTTTACTTTTTATTTGTTTTAGGGAAGCTAAATATCCTGCAAATGAATTCAATATTGAATTACAGAAAATAGTTCACAGTTAGATTTCTTTTCTCCCATAGACTACTCATACAACTGGATTCACTCTAGCCTGGCTGATGAGTGGTAATACCCCAAAACCAGTTCCAGCATGCTTGTTTTCGGTCCATGGACGACCTGGCTTAGCAGTTCGGGCTGGACTGTTCCCATGAGGAACAGGGTCAAGACTGATTTGCATACGGCTGGGTCTGATCTGGGGTGGCGAAGTGAGCTAAAGAACGATGATGGATTCAACACAGATCTGTGACTGGGGGTGAGTGTCTGAAAAGTTTCAGCCCTCCGTCCATCATCTCCTTGTGTTTGCTTTGTTCGCCCTAAGTTGGCAGGGTATGCCCAGACGTGGGTCCCTTGCTCACTTTGCCACTTGATTCAAGCTAGCCTGGCTGATATGGGGTGTTACCCCGAACCCGGTCCCAGGATGCTTGTTTCCGGTCCACGGAAGACCTGGCTTGGCAGTTCGGGCTGGACTGTTCCCATGAGGAACAGGGTCATGTCTGATTTGCATCTGGCTGGGTCTGAACTGGGGTGGCGAGGTGAACTAAAGAACGATGATGGATTCAACCCAGATCTGTCACTGGGGGTGAGTGTCTGAAAAGTTTCAGCGCTCCATCCATCATCTCCTTGTGTTTGCTTTATAGACTACAATAAGGCATTTGATGGGGGAAAAAAGGTTATTGTAAAGGATGATTTAAAAAATTATTTCTGTGATGTTTTTGAAAGCAAGGTTATTGTAAAAGATGTTTTTGAAAACATTATTATCACATACTAAGCGCGAATGGATGAGGATAATTCATGAGACACCCAGATTGAACATCAGGAACTCAGCTGTGAATGCTGAACAAATTACATATAAAACATTAAGTGTACTAGTTGGAAATAGGAAGAATTGGAATAAATACATGGCCAAATGGCAGTACGAGTTTAAACTAAGGAACATTCTGATAATTCTGAAATGAGGGATGAGAAAAGATGGACCCCCAGTAAACATTCAAGCTTCAAAGAAGGAAACTTCTCCGACACCTCCTCTAAAGGTTCAAAGAGATTGTGGTGAAGACGGGCTGGAACCAAAGAGAGATCACAAACCAGGGCAAGAGGCTTTAACCTAGACAAAACTGAGAAGACCCTTTAGGGATTCTAGAACTTAAGGTTTGAAAACCCCTAGAAAATCTTAGTTTCTCTGAAACCTTTGCTGCTGCCCATGAAAACCATCTTGTAAAAACTGTAAAATACAATCATCGTTACAGACCCTTCGAGAAAACATTTCCCCTTTCTCCACACTTGAAAAGAGTACCTGCCTGCAGCTGCAAGACGTCCTCATTGAAGACCTACAGAAGGGCTGTAATGAGGAGAGCACTGTGCTGGATAAGCTTGATCACTGCAGGTCAGCCTGTTCATTCTCCAAATCAGGTGGCCTTGTTGACACATTGTCTAGGGTGAAAAAGGGGCGACTCAAAACAGGGAATTCCGTACACTCTGGAAGCAGTGCCAACCAGCAAAGGAGGGGAACCAGGTCATTCACATCCAAAAGAAGATCAAAGCATTGAGCCATTTTTCTTTTCTGCAGATACTAGGTAGCAGCACAGGGATCAATGGAAGTGGAGGAAAGGTATACAAGAAGGAGGGTGGCATTTTCTGCCTAAGCCTCATCTTACAAAATTGGGGAATGAAGCAACACAAGCATTATTTTGGGTCAAATTGCAATAGGGTCTAGCAGTGGTTTGAAGTACCTCCGGCAAAGGCAGAAGAATATTTTGTGGTTTAGGTCGAAGTCCTAAGAGGAAAGAAATCTTCTGAGACACAATCCACCCTCTCATTGTCCACTCTCTTGACGTACTGCAGTCCAATCCCTTGCCTCCACTGTTAAAACATATTGCCAGTACTCTGCTTGAAACACAAACATTTAAGGTGAGCAGATTCAGAGTGTCGGTGATGTTGCAGGGTGCTCCTTATAAAGGAGCTGCTCTCCACCTAAACTTGGGAACTAGCCAGAGTCCCCTGCTTCCTTTTTGCATAATTTATGAAGCACTATAAGCCTGAAAGGGTTTTGTCTTGATATATATATATATATATGTGAGTGTGTGTGTGTGTGTATATATATGTATATATATATATATTTTTTATATATATATAATTAAATGATTGGTGGACTTTATTCACTTTACATTATGTTAATTTTATATACTATGATATTTAACATTTACCACTTTAAATTGATTATATATAAAAAATGATATTTTTGTATGTTTTTGGATGATATTGCTGTCTACTATATATTACTTTCTATATTTTTGCCATCTACATTATAAGAAAAGGAGTACAATATTCTATTCTATTCCATTCTATATGCATTTGTATAGTGCATGGCTACCCAAATGCATTCCAATGCTGGCACCTCGAAACAGAAAACCAACCGGTCAGATAAAGGGGAGTCAGTTGTCGAATAATCAAATGCTATAGAAGTTTGCGGAATTTGGGTTCATTCTCGGTGAGTCTTAGAGAGAGAGTAAGAGAGTTCCATAGTTTAGCTACATTGTAACTGAAGGGTCACCCCCACTTCTCGATCTTCGAATGTGTGGAACCAAAGCCAAGTGGGAGTCAGAAGATTGAAGAGCTCTGATCGGCCTATAAGGGGATTTGAGTGGTCTGAGGATGGAGGGACTTTTTTGTTGAAGTGTCCTATGTGCAATGCATAGGGTTTTAAATTTGACCCTCTGTTCAACGGGCAGCCGATGTAGAGTGGCTAAGGCCTGCCGGGCAGAGTTGTGTTTGGGGACGTTAAGGAGAACTCGGGCTGATGCATTCTGTTCTACTCTGCAGTTTTTAGACACAGCTTTTGTTTCACCCAAGTACACCGAGTTCCCGTAGTCAAATCGAGATAGTATTAATGCCTGGACTATGAGCCTCCTCGAGAGGGGAGGGAGCAGGTGTAATATTTTGCAGAGTATTCTAAGGGTGTTGTAGAAGGACGCAGAAAGATTTGTTGCTTGAGTATCCAGGCCTAAAGAGTTATCAACCAAACCCCCAGGCTCTTAATAACCGCCTTAGGGTGGCCAGAGAAGCTGGCCAGCCTAGATTTATATGGGGATTGATGTTGTTGCCTAGTGGCATGAGCTCCGTTTTTCTTCGTAAAGTTTGAGGCAGGATTCTGCCATCAAGTTGCTACTTTTTCCAGGCGAGGTCCTAAAGTGGGGGATTGGGGATCCCATCTTGGGGTGATGGAGAACACCAGTTGGGTGTCATCGCCATAAGATACTAACGATATGCCAAAAGATAGGTCAATGTCAGCTAACAGATGCATTATATTATATATATATATATATATATATATATATATATATATATATATATATATATATATATATATATATATTCAAAACACACACCTCTGACAAAGAGAACGGAGACGCACTCAACTCCAAGCGTCATTCCTTGTCAATCTTCAAACAATTTCTGAGATGAGGCCCACCGCGTTTCAAACTTTTCAGTCCTTGCTCACGGGCCATTTAAAGACAATCACAGCGTGCCGCGCTATCCATCCATTTATTTGCATGATAACAATAGGGCTCATGTGAGCGTCTCAATGACTTCCTCATTGCTGCATTCTGAAATTGGAAGTTGGCAGCACGACAATTTGGTAACCATCAAAACCTGCAATAGGTAAGTACATTGTCAATATCATATGCCACATTACCCAGATTGTCTCTTCATATTTACAGTTCGCTGAAAGTTCCACACAGGGCTACAATCCCATGCCCCGCAGGCCCGCTAAATATCGTGGTGGCGCTGTCTCCTGGCTGGCCCACCGATTTATTCAAAACACACACCTCTGCCAAGAGAACGGAGACGCACTCAACTCCAAGTGTCATTCCTTGTCAATCTTCAAACAATCCAGGTACTATTTTTGTGATGAGGCCCAAAGCATTTCAAACTTTTCAGTCTATATATTAAAGAGTGTTGGACTCATAATGAGCCCTGCAGTACTCCACAATGTAAGGTGAATGTGGCAGAGGAGCTGGATCCTTCAAAGACTTGGAAGGCGTGGTCTTTCAAAAAGAGGTGAGCCAATTTAGTGCCGGCCCCCTACACTGTTTGTTCTTTTGATGAGGATGTCATGGTACACTGTGTCGAAAGCTGGGTTAAGATCCAGAAGTATGATGGGTGCTGTGCCACCTTGGTCAAGTAGCATTTTAGACTCCTCTACTACTGCAAGAAGGGCAAAAACCTGCCTGGGTAGCATGTAGGACATGGTTTGTTTCCAGAAACTCTGAGAGGTGCTGATTAAAAAATGTTTCTACAGCTTTGCTTAGACCGGAAACAAGTGAGATTGGTCTGTAGCTACCTGGGCAAAGGGGGTCCAGATTAGGTTTTTTAAGAGTGCTTTAACCATCACATGTTTCCATGTGTTGGGTACTAGACCTGATGTCAGTGATAGGTTGGCCATTTCTAGAATGACTGGTAAGGTAACTTCAGCTGCTTTAACGAGAATATGCGGTGGGGCTGGATCCCCGGGGAAGGCAGATTTGATTTTGGTGAACAGACCTGTGAAAGTAGGAAAGTTAGCGAGTACGCATTCCTCCTCTGCCTGATTGTTACTGATTAAGTTTGGATTGGGATGTGAGATGGACTTATGGAAAGCTAGGTAGATGTCTGAATTTTTTTAAAAGAAAAAGTTTGCAAGGTCATAGCGTCGTATTGCTGAGAGTTCGGCGGTGATGCTTGATGCTGTGGGTTCCATCGAGGATTTCACAATTTGGAAAATTTTGCGAGGGAAGTTGGACCCTGATTTCATAGAAGGCTGCTTGAGCTTTTTAATTTCAGAGTGGTACTTCCTCATAGTATCGCAATATTTTATTTCACTTGTTTACATTCCTTTTTAGCTTCAGGAGATGGGGGGTGAACCATGGAGCGGACTTGTTCTTGGTGGACTATGTGTGTGTTTGGATGGGGATAACTTGATCCAGTGGGTAATTAATCCACTGGATGACCTTGTCGTTTGGAGTCTGTGGGTTCATACCTAGATCCGGTCTGGATCCCCTGAGGATATGTTTCCCTTGTTCACCACAGAGTTTTTCTCCAAGTGATTGGTCTGAAAGGTGGAGTTATCGCTAGGAGTATTCACCAGGAAGGGGATCAGATGATGGTCTGACCATATTACCAGGATAGGGTCGTGGACGTTAAGGCTGTGGACATTGGAAAAAATGGGATCCAGCAGGTGACCTTTCTGATGAGTGGGGCCGCTGACATTTTGAGACATTTGAATGGCTGCAAGGTCATTCAATAGTCCGGAGACTTGTGAGTCTGTTGGATCTTCAAGGTGTATGTTAAAATCGCCCAGTAAGGTGAATTTAGGTTTATTGATTGCCCAGTTGGCAATTATGTCTGAGAGGGCTTGTGAAAAATGACTACAAGGGCCTGAGGACCTGTAGAGGAGCGCGATGGAAAAGGTGTAATTGTGGGTCAGCGAGATGGCACCTGCCATACTTTCACAGTCTGAGAGGGGTGTTGGTTCGTGAAGACATTTGAAGGTGTCCCTAAAAATAATGGCGACCCCCACTCCTGTCTACTCTGTTTCTTTGGCATTATGGTAGCCTGGGGGCTGGGCTAGCAAAATATCTGGCCTGATTTCATAAGGAGCCATGTTTCTGTTGAATAGACTACGTCATATTTTATTTCCTCCAGAAAGGAAAAGAGTTCTAATTTGTGAGCAGGCAGCGATTTAAAGTTGATCATGTACATTCTCCAGATGGCTCTCCTCGTGGGTTTGGGATAAGGAATGAGACAGGGGGAGATAGAGCAGTACATGCACTGTAGTTCCCTATTATCAAGATTAATCAAATGCAGGCAGTCTTTCTTGGTAGGTCCTCTGAGAGCCATAAGTTGCAGAGATGAGTAAGATAACTTACTTGTGGTTGGTGGGGCAGGGCTCCTGGCCCCTGGTCCCGTTCGGGCACGGACGGGCATAGAGCGGGCTTGCCTTTGGCATGCCAGCGGCATGACCGCTGTGCATGTCCACTGCGTGACCACATCCCGCCCTCAATTTAAGGTGGTTGGTCAGGAGACTCTGATCGACTGGAGCGTTGACCAAAATGGCGTCTTCAAGAGTGCCCTTCCCTCCCCAAGCAAATACAGACACCGTGGTAAACTACATTTGTTATTTGTCTAGAACTATAACCTCCCTGAATCTTACTTGCTAACAGCTTCATAGCAATAGCAAACAGAAGGAGCACAACACGGATCCCTGACTCGGTCCCCTTTCCACCACATAAGCATTCAATGTTACCTGGCCAGTACAGACTTGTGTTGTGGAATCACTGTATAGTAACTCGGTCCACTCTCAAAAGACTCCCATCAAGCGTATTCTATCCATCACTGCAAAAAGATACTTTCATCCTAAAGTGTCAAATGTTTTTTCGATCTCTTTAGACAAAATTATAGCATCTGGGTGTGTTGATAGCGTTTAAAGATAAGGATGGTGTTTGCACCATGCAAACCTGGCACACACGTGAATCTCCGCTGTGTTCACGGGGATGGCTCTTTATCTCAAACTGACGCTAAATTAATTCGTTCCGCAATATATCAATGACAGTGAAGCAGAATTTGCCACACATTAACGACAGAGAAGGGTAATTTTGCAAATCATGAAAGTTTATTAACAAATTAGTATATTTGCAATCTCAAATTGAATCAATTATGCATAAACCATTAGTCACCTGCATACAGCATGTACGAATATAACCCAGGCAATTCAAATCAGGCAAATGCAAGTACGTTATTTTAGACAGCATATGCAGAGTGAGGCTTTAATGATTGAAGTTGATAGACAAGATAAGTCGGTAAGAGAAGTCTTATATATATATATATATATATATATATATACACACGTGATCAAGGCCCCTGGAGGGCTGAAACGCGTCATGGCGAATGTGCTGTAACTGAAGAATAAATACCTGCACAACAATCTGGGTCCGTGTTTGTCCATCTGTAACGAGGAAATTTTGGGACAAAATCCTTGCATATATATATATATATATATATATATATATATTTATTGCCATTTATATTTGATACATCATACAGTACAGAAAATGCAACAAAAGGCATCATCCAGGAGTGAGTACTCAAACATGGCCCATTTTGTAAAGTGGACAGTACCTACAAGCATATCATACAAGGAAAACAGAAAAATGTGGCACTTAAGACAGTTAGGTTAAACCTCTGGAAACATATTGAATCTAACCCGACAGAGAAGTAACCAAATTGCCTATTAGAAAGTGAGAGCAAACCAACAGTCAACAAAACCTTTCGGCTAATGCTGCTCAGAGGCAGCATTGACGGGGAGCAATAGAGAATTAATCATGAGCTCTTTGCCAACACAGTGTGTCGACACATTTCTGCGGGTGGGTAAGCGGTGGGTGGGGAAGAGGAGGGAGCAAAGGTGTATCTCTACACGGATCTACCTGGGGCACATCCCCAGCACGCACCCACGTACGCTCGAGGAGATCCGTGGCACCTGCAGCTTTGGAGTATCTCCCTGTGTCAGTTTAGAGAAGTCTATCACCTAAACTGGGGCTCATGTAATTTCAAAAATAATTTAAGAACATATGTGTTCCAGAGCATAGCGGCACCCCCTCCTCGCAGTCAACAATCACGTGCTACAGCGTCTGTGAAAAGACAACTGCCGGAACGATGTAAGGTTTTCATGTAAGTTTATTTCTACTGACCGGGGGAGAGACAACGACCACCAACCACCCGTGTTAGCTGTGTTCTGAAGCGTGGGCGCAGCCGTGCTCCAGAACACCACATACATTCTGCGGCTCCAGTGTATTGAATACAAAAATACAACACATCTTCCTCCCTCAATAAACTAACAACATTATTGCAATACAGAATATGAAACAAAAGGAAAAAATGAATAAAACAAAATAAATTTTCTGATACCTCCCAAAGAAAGGTGAGATGACACGCGGCAAATAAGGAATATATGATTTAACATTATTAATATGAGTTACAATTGTTACGACACATAAATTAGACAAACTAAATGTGAGAAATCACATCACAAAATCATCAAGCTTTTTCAGGGTTCTAATTTTGTTGCAATCTCTAAGGATTCTAGAAGTGTTTTTACCACTCACACCGGCTCTGGAATCATTATCTGGTATACTCTGGTCTTTCTGTCCCTTCCTCCATGGAACTTTTGCAATTTTTCTTATTCCACACATTTTTGTCACTCAACAAAAGTGTGTATTTATTTACTTTCTCAACCTGAAGAGGCTCCGAAAACGTAGACAATTTTTTACTAACTATGTGACCTTTCCGTACTTGAACCCAATCACCACTCACATAATCACCATCTTTGCCAGCCACACCCTCCAAACTCCTTGGTGCGCTCTGCTCCTTTTGACATCATTGCCCTTGTGCTGCGACCCCTCATAGATTCGAATGGAGATTTGCCAATTAGAGAGTGAGAGGTGGTACGAGTAAGACCACAACAACTTCCGTATTGCCACTTTCCAATCCTCACTTCCAGTCAAAGCCAGTTGTAAACCCTCCTTCAACGTCCTGTTCCACCTCTCCACAAAGCCATTACTTTGTGGATAATACACTGACGGCCGAACATGCTCTATGCCTTGCTCTAGAAGAAATTCCTTCATACGCTGGGAAACAAACTGGACGCCATTGTCAGAGACCATGATTTCCAGTACTCCTTCCCTTATGAATAATTCTTTCGAAAATACTATCACAGTTTCATGAGTAACTTCCCCAGTAATTTTTACTTCAGGCCACCTAGAAAAATAGTCAATTACGACAACAGCTTATTTGGGGCTACTTCCCATCACGTGTAATGGACCTGTAATATCAATCCCAATTTTCTTCCAAGGTCCATCTGATTCGTCCGATTCCACTGGAGGGTAACATATAGATGTGATACGGGTTCTTCAGTCAATGAAACACGAATAGAAGAAGGTTGCTGGAGTCTCCTTTGTTCTCTACAGCACACAGCACAGTCCCGACACAGCAAGCTGCTTCAGAGGTCTCCGCATAACTGCCGGACCCCGAATCAACAGCTGGAATCCCCGGTGCATTACACTCCCACATTCTAACAACCATTCCGGTAGCCATGGGAATGGCAATACAACACATCTTCCCCCTTAAAACAATAAAACAAATGATGCAAAACCTAATCTACTACACAAAAATCAAACAGAGATAAAAGAGATAAAATACAAAATAAAGAAAACCAGAGACAAACAATGGAAATGAATAAAGGAACTTATTGTAGAATATAATCCTTTAAGTAATAAGGAGCACGTATTCTTCTCCTGCTTTCCCTTGGTGCAGCAGCTACACCACTAGGAGTTGGACCAGCAGCTGCACCATTACTACAGACCCTTCCTTCTCCTTGCAACAAGCAGGAATCAGTTTGTGCATGCTCAGATAAAGAACTATTTTCATTTTGAACGTCTTGAGAAAGCAAGGCATCACCACAACCAATATGGTGAGTTGACATTTCATTTGGTTGACTGGGAAAGGGAACATCCAGTAAAGACAGACCAGAAGAATCAAAAGGGGTTTCAAGAACAGAATTCTCACGCAAGTTGTTTTTCACCAACACCACATTCCTTTTACTCCACCACTTGCCATTCTCTATTAAAACTGCATGTTTAGAAATTTTAACAATGCGTGTCATGGGAAAAAATTTAGAGTTATGGCTTTTGACTCCGGCTGGTCTTTTCACCTTGACAAGATCTCCAACGAGAAGTTGAACATCTTTCACTTTCTTGTTCGTGTCATAGCTTTGCTTCATTTTTACTTGTGCCTTTTCAACAGTATCACGCACTTGTTTAAGATCAGGGATCTTGTTAGTACACTTTGTCTGCTCCAAAACCCAGTTGGGACTAAGTTTGGAAGAACCAAAGCGCCCTTTTAATAGTACAAAAGGAGGAATACCAGTCACAGAGTGTGGAGTATTGTGGTAACTCCATAATCTCTCTTGGACAGCTTTGTGAACAGACTCCCCTGAACGGAAGCCAACTGAATCGTTTCTTTTAACATCCTGTTCCCCTCTCCACCATGCCATTACCATGGGGACTATAAAGGGCCACAGTCAGATGCTTGACTCCCATGTTTGTTAATTTTTTTGCATGTAATGGGACTTGAATTGGACCCCATTGTCTGAGACAAGAATTTTGGGAACTCCTTCTCGTCGAAACAAATCACTGAGCATATAAACCACAGCTGTGGTAGAAGTTTCAGACAAAAATCTACACTCCACCCATTTTGAAAAGTAGTCAACTGTAACTAAAGCAAATCTCATATTGACCTTGAGATTGTACATTGGACCAATGAAATCTATCCCCAGTTTTCCCAAGGACCATTGGGAAAAGCGACAGGATGAAGGGGAGTGTTGCGTACTTTAATGGATTTGTCGGCCATGGAGCAGCTAGCGCACCGTCCTACAAAACTCTCCACTTCGACATCCATCCCTGGCCACCAATAGTAGAGTCGCAGACGTTTTTAGTGCCAGTCATGCCAAGGTGGCCTTGGTGAGCAAAATTAATCAATCTAAGCCTGAGCGCTCCCGGAGGAATCAACAAATTCCCTCTCATAATAAAATCATTTTCAATAGTGAGATCATCTTTCACCTTGTAAAAAGGGCATAACCCTTCACCCAAATTCCTCTCATCAGGCCACTCTTTGGTGATGAAACCCTTAATCAAATACTGTGATTCATCACATTTTGAGCAATCCATCCATTCTGAGATGCTGATGGCCCCTTCCAAGACAACCAAACCATCAACCAATCCAACAACACATTCTAGGTCATCATCAATAGAGTTGGAGTGCGCTTCGTGTAGAGGACACCTAGACAGAAAGTCAGCACGAGCATTTTTTCCTCCAGGAACTTAAATTCAAACATCCTGGAGAGTAATCTTACCAGTGTAGGACTGACCTTGTCGTCATCATTTTTTGACAACAGGAAAACGAGAGGCTTATGGTCGGTGACTAGAACAAACTTTCTGCCCCAAAGAAAGGTTTAAGTGTTTAGTGGCCCAAACACAGGCCAAAGCCTCCCTTTCAATGGTGCTGTAGTGACGTTCCATCTGGGAGAGGGATCTGGAGGCAAAACCCACTGTACGTTCTACACCCTCGACTAACTGTGTGAGAACAGCACCTAACCCAACCCCACTGGCATCAACTGTGACAATGGATTGGACATCATCTCTGAAGGGGTGTAAGGCCGGAGCTTTAACAATGAGGTTTTTAAATTACTGAAAGCTGCGGACTCAGCCTCCTCCCAAGCGAATTGTTCACCCTTCCTAAGGAGTTTCCTTAAGGGTTCGGTTTGGAGGGCAAAACTGTCAATAAACCGTGAATAGTATTCGCATAACCCGAGAAAAGACCATAGCTGGTCTTTATTCTCAGGAGGAGGGCTGTCAAAAATTGCCTTGACAAGGTCAGACTTAGGCCTAATGCCAGACTTAGAAATGTGATGGCCTAAGTAGTCAATGTTGCTAACTAGGAATTTGCACTTTTCTTTTTTAACTGTAAATCCATTTGATTCTAAAATTTGTAGCACATTACACAAAATTTCAAGATGCTCGTCATTATTTTAAAAAAATATAAGGATGTCGTCCTGATAGGCAAGAACATTTTTACATTCCCCAAATAATTTGAACATTCATTTCATAAAAAACAGAAGCGGCCTATGCCAGGCCGAATGGCATTCTTAAAAATCTGAAAGCGCCAAAAGGGGTGTTAAAAGCAGTAAGGGAGCGCGAATCTTCAGCAAGCTCCACCTGATGGTAGGCAGATTTTAAGTCAAGACAGGAGAAGACTTTGGCACCTCCCAGATGAGCTAGCATTTCTTGGATTTTGGGTAAGGGAAGCAATCCACTAAAATGTTCTTGTTCAGAGATCTTAAGTCAATGCAAAGTCTGATATCTTTTGTGCCTTTCTTCTTGCGACGACGATCGGAGAAATCCACTCTGATGAATCGATCGGCTCTATGACCTTATCAGAGCATAAGTTCTCCAGATGCTGCTTCAATTGGTCTCTGATGCACAGTGGGACATTCCTAACTTTGTGGATGACAGGTACTGCATCCTTCTTTAAAATGATTTTGTGCTCAAAACCATGCACTAGACCTAATTTGTCGTCAAATAAGGCATTGTGCTTAAGTAACAACTGTTGCAGCGTAGGATTAACTTCAGGTATGTCCACTAAGGAAATGGGACAAGAAGTGCCTGGTCTTAACACCATCCCAAATTTCCCTTGGTCTTTCCACCCTAGGATGTTGTAGCCTTTCTTCGCCACGTAAACTTTGGTGAAAATCAATCTGTCTTTGAATTTAATATTGTTAAGGAAAAAACCCAACATGTCAATATTGTGACCGCCAAAGGCAATAGTGCGAATGTCTGGTGGTGATAATTGGAGAGAATTCCAATGTTGGTAGAATAATTCATCAGTAACAAAGGTAACAGGGGAACCAGAGTCTGCAGTCACCTGAATCTCCACATCACCAATGGTGACATTGCACAGGGGACCACCATCATTCGCATCCGAGTCAATAGAAAGCACAATCCTATTAAAACTTTTGATGGTGCATATGTTAGTATCAGAAGAGTCTTCTACATTTTCAAGGGTGGCAATCTTGTGAGGATTCTTACACATGCGAGAAAAATGACCGTACTTCTTGCAATTCGTACAGAGTTTACCTAGGGCTGGACAGTTTTTAACATTGGTTAAATGTGTGAAGGAGCCACATTTGTAACAAACACTTTGCTTTTGTCCTTTACTTTATTAAATGTAGTTTTAGGCTTGGTGCCAATAGCGTTGACAGGTTCAGAGACAGGATCAGCTTTGACCTTGTTCAATTCTTTTTGTGCTACAACCAATCTCTCAATGCCTCTAGCTAATTCGAGAGTTTCATTTAAAGAAGGATTTCTACAGCAGAGTAACCTTTCTTGAACTTTTTGTTAAAACAATTAACAATTAGCTGATCTCTTAGGTAAGAATCAATGTTGCCGTCGAATTCACAAGTGGCAATTAAAACTCTCAGCTCAGCTAGAAAGGTGTCAATAGGTTCGAATTCATATTGGCGTCTGGTGTAGAACTTGTGTCTCTCAACTACCACGCTGGTGTCATCCTTAAAATGGTTAGAAAGTCTGCAAACGGCTTCTTTATAGACATCCCAATCGGTTTCATCAGGTTGAGTGACCACTGGCAAATGGTAAAAATGCGTTGACCTTCTGAACCTAGATTATTGTAAAGAAGAGCTAATTTCCTGACCGGCTCAAATTTTGACCCATCCAAAGCTATTATGTAACTGGCAAAGCCTTTAAACCATTGCTTCCATTTTGTTTTGAGTACCCCTGGTTCTGGTAAGAAATGTGGAGGACAGGTTATAATTTGCATGGTGACTTATTAAAGCAGACAAAAGTAGAGACTATAAATTCAATAATTCTTTCAATAAATGATGTGCAAAGGGTAGGATGGTGTTCACCGTGTAAAAATGAGTAAAGGATAATGACATAAATGACCACAAGTAGTGAAACGTTAATGTGTGTGCATCACAGTGTAATTCATGTTAAGGATGCACAAGTAGAAGAAGTAGATCAAAGTAATTAAATTGTGTGCATCACAGGTGTGCGCATCACCGTAAGAAATTTCCAATGATGTAGCACTTATCACTCATATCGGTAAAATAAACGTGACTTGAAATAGTAAGGTGCGCATGTAGTGAAAATAAAGGGTGTGCGCATCACCGAGTACAATGAAATAAAGATGCGCTTAACTGGAGACTTGAAGCTTGTAGCGGTAATGAAAGGCACACGTAATGAAGCTGAACAGGTGTGCGCGTCACCGAGCGTGATAAAAGTAGTGCGTGCTAACTTGCAACGATGAGGGACGCACGTAGTGTAGACAATCAGGTGTGCGCGTCACCGAGTATAATAAAATTATGGTGCGCGCTCAGCTGCTTTTGAAATTTACATCAAAGGAGTGCGCTTCACCGCGCAGAAAATGCCGACAACGTTGGTGCCTGACAAGATGGCGGCACGTTGCGTGACCCAGACGTGGACACAGGGTGACGTGAGGGAACGCTGGAGCCGGAGAGGAATGGACTGCAAGGCGAGAAGGAGAATCATAAGAGAGAGATTCTAAACTCCAAGGTGCGTGCCAGGTAGGGCTGAGCGCTCGCGAGGTGGCAGTTGACGGTGAAAAGAAAACAGGCCCCAGATTAAAGTTGAGTGAAGAAAAGTAAAAATTGTCATACGACCTGCCGCCAGAAGGTTTAGGTTAGAGAAGGTGGGGCACTTCAGTCCAGTCACTGTACGTCTTTGTTGAAATCACATAAGAAGTGGCCGGGAAGTGCTGTAAGATGTGCTGTGAAGATCCCATCCTCGTCGCCAAATGTGATACGGGTTCTTCAGTCAATGAAACACGAAGAGAAGAAGGTTGCTGGAGTCTCCTTTATTCTCTACAGCACACAGCACAGTCCTGACACAGCAAGCTGTTTCAGAGGTCTCCGCATAACTGCCGGACCCCGAATCAACAGCTGGAATCCCCCGGTGCATTCCACTCCCACATTCTAACAACCATTCCGGTAGCCATGGGAATGGCAATACAACAATAGTCTTCTGGGATTTGTCACTCCAAGCACATAACACGCACTCCCCAATGGTCCTCCACACATCGCGATCCAATCCAGGTCACCAATACTCTACCCTTACACGTCTCTTGATAGCACTCATTCCAATATGTCCGTCATGTGCCAGTCTAATTATTCTTTCCCTTAGTACAGAAGGTACCACCAGCAAATCCCCTCTCATCAACACTCCATTAACAATCGCTAAATCCTGACCAACCTGTCGGAAACACTCCGCCTCACAAGATGCACTCCCTTGTTAGGCCAGCCTTCACAAAGAGATCGAGATCACTGAGCAGACGACTCTCCCTAGAGGAGGTAAGACTCCCTAAAGTTTTTGGTTTAGCCAGTGGCGGCTGGTCTTAATGGGCGAAAGGGGCATTGCCCTACTAGCATCCGGGAGAAGAGAATAGAATAGAATTTATTGTACAGTTAATTAAAACTCACAATATAAAAAAAAACATTAAACGTTGATATTAAAATTATGTTCAGCCTTATCTCTGTACGATTACATTCCTGAATAAAAAAATCGTATCGATCTCAATTTCATTTACTGTGCAGTCCATTTCAAGGGTAATAAAGTGCTTGTGCATTCAGAGTACAGCTCTTAATTTTCACGAGCCTAATTCTAGACAGACTGCCTCTGTAATTAATAAAATGTTATAGCTGCATGCTATTCTTCCTGCACTTTTTATTAAGTCTTAAGTCTGCTAGCCACTATGTCGAAATACTTTGTTAGTCGGCAGTTTAATTGAGTTTCCTCTGGATTAAAACACAACTTCACAGCCTGCCTACAGCTTCTTATGCCCTTTTCGTTCCATATTACTCGGAGTAAGGCGCGCCTTATGTCCATCAGGTTTGGGCAAATACAGATTATGTGTGTTAAATCCTCTTTTCCTGTTCCACAGAAGCGGCAGGACTGTTCTTTATCTCTCCTTTTCCAGGGTGCCAAGTGAGGAAGGATTGGTAGAACACCGAAGCGCAGTTTTAAAGTTTTCTTTTGTCTTCCGTGTAAGTCCCGTTTTCAGATATACTTGTGGCTTAAGAGCTTTATAATCATTGAACACTGTCCATCCATGAGCCCTCTTGGCCAGAATTTCCTTATCTTCTATTATTGATATCATTTTTGTTACTTTTGTTACTATCTTTTTAAAGCTCTTATTATCTGCGGATGTCTCCCAGAGGTTTGTCAATCTAAGATACTCCAGTGATTCCAACAGATACTTCTTGGCAGGTGATTTTTCTCGGGTTGACAGCTCTATCCAAAGGTGGGCATTTAAGGATCCTTGCTCTGCGTCTCTAATTTTACGCCAACTTTTTATGTAAGCGCCTCTTCTCTCCACTGTTTGTCTCTGAAGGCCAAATTCAAGGCGTATTTGGGCAGGCGACACGTAGTTGGGTAGCTGGAAAATTGCTCTGTATGTTCTACTGATTAGTTTGTCTAAAACTGACGCATCTTTCCCTAGCATTGGTTCACTCCCATATGTGAGCATTGGCTGTAGTCGTGCTCTGATCACTTGTAAGAGAGGGTCCAATGTCTGGTCAGGCAGGACTTTCTTCAGGGGCTTCATTGAAAAGTAGAATGTGGTGCCCTTCCGGTCGCATGGCCTCTAGTTGAGGTTTAAATGAACCTCTGCTGTCCAATAGTACCCCAAGATACTTGTAGTTGGTTACCCGGTCTAGCCTCTGCCCGTCCAGGAACCATGAGAGTTTCTTTGTCTTGTTATAATTCACTGTCATTACTTTTGATTTGTTTAAGTTGATCTTTAATGCATTATGTTGTGAAAATTTGTTGGTGGTATCTAAAAGGTGTTGGAGTCCAATTGGAGACCGGCTTATTAAAACCAAGTCGTCTGCATATAAAAGATTTGATAACGAGATATTTCCCAACCGTGGGGCATGAGATTTGGTTTTATCCAGTTCCCCAGGCAGGTCTGCTAGAAAAAGGTTAAACAGCATGGGGGCTAGAACGCACCCTTGTTTTAGGCCTTTGGTGGTGTTAATTCGCCTTGAGAGGTGCGTCCCTGATCCCAGTTTGATCTTGACCCAAGTGTTGGTATGCAATTGAATCAGCTGTTTCAGGAGAGGTCTTGGTATTCCCCACTTTTCCAGTTTCTGCCACAGTTTGGCGCGATCTACATGATCGAAAGCTGCGCGATAATCTATAAAGCATAGGAATAGCGAGCTCTTTGCAATTTTCGCCGCTTCTATCAGTAGGGTTAGCGCCATGATGTTCGTTGTTGTACCCTGTCCTCTGCGAAACCCTGTTTGGTTTGCGGGAATGATACGCTTTAATGTTGCCCAAGATATTAATTCCTCTAGGAATAGCCCCGCGTAGTACTTTGCCTCTGTGTCAATTAGGGCGATAAGTCGATAATTGCTAGGGTTACTCCTATCGCCTTGCTTATAAATTGGGCTTATTATTGAACCTGTCCAGGACAATGGACATATCGCTGATTCCTTGATTCCCTTGAAGACTGGTACCAATATATTGCTCCAAAAGTCAGCATCATGTTTGAACATTATTGGAGGTATTCCGTTGGGGCCGGGAGCTCCTTCCGATTTTCCTTTTGATATTTGTAGCTTTATCCTAGCTGCTGTTATTTCATTGTTCTTTTCCGTCCTGCTTGATGTTGTTTTTGAGCTCGTTGTTCCTTCCACCTCCTGGTTAGCTTGTTCACCCGGGGTCTCAACCTGGTTGGTGCCTTCACATTTTACATGTTTGTTTTTTCCTGTGTTGTTATCACATGAATTCTTCTCGATTATCTTTAATTTTCCTCTAACTGAGTCCCCCTCTGGGTTTTTATCATTAAAATGATTAGATAAATAATATGCCCAATCAGATTCTGATATGTTTGAGTTTACTCCGTTATTGCCAGGCCGTTGAAGGCTATGAATTGTCTTCCAGAATTTGGCGCTGTTCCTCATTTTTGAATCATGCATTATTTTCACCCAAAGTTCTTCATTCATTTGCCTTTTCTTTTCCCAGATCTTCTTTTTTGCAGTGCCTTTAAATTCCGTAACTCCTTTTGCAGGACTTCGTCGTGTGCTCGTTCTACGAAGCTGTCTTAAGATTCGGTTTATTTTCCGTTTCAGATTTTTTATCTCAGGTGAGGTTACCTTTCCTTGTAGGTAGCCTAGTTTGTTCCCTTTAAGGATTTTTGGCAATGTAGCGTATGTTGTTCCGAGGTCCTTTACAAGTCCTTCCCAAGGCTCTGGTGGGTTTTTTATCAAGCTGTTTTTTTGATGAATGATTAACTTTGTGTTGGTTGATAGTTCTTCAATATTATTGACGTTACACTTTATCCGTCTAAAGTTCGCAGTGTACTCTGTACCAGCGCTTTCCCTTGTTGCCATGTCTTTTCCACTGGTTACACTTAGTGTCATTTCTTGTGGTAGGTGATCGCTTTGTCCATTTTCACCCATTCTAAATTAACCTATGATGTCAAACAATGGAAGAGTTACCAGGGTAAAATCGAGGTAAGAAGAAGTGGTTGAAGAGAAGTATGTTAGTGCTGGCGGGATGTCCTCTTTGAATCGACCATTCAATACCCTCAGATTTAGCTGCTCTAGATCTTTCAATAATTGAATTGAGCATTTTGTTTCTTTGTTTGGGAATGCAGGGGCTTGATTTGGTATTCCCCACGCTGTATTAAGTTCCTGTGCTATTTCATCTTCTGATGTTGTTCCAAAGAGGTAAAGATTGAAGTCGCCCGCCAGAATAAGGTTCTCCACTTCCCTCTCTTCCATAAGTCTTACCAGTTCGCTGACAAGTTCTTTTACCCCTTTAAGTCTATGCTTCGGATGTAGATATGTGTTGATTATGAGTAATGATTGATCCACCTGTTGAATTTTGATTGTTATGATTATTGCCTGTATGGCACTTGGGGGAGTTATTTTTACCTTGATCTCTTCCGTTTTCCTATGGTTGATATTGAGGCGAATGTCGTCAGGCCACCTGAACAATGTCCAAATTTTGAGCCTCTGGTAGCTGGGTGGATTTGTGTTGTATATCTTACTAAGGCTATCTCATTCTCTTCCCAGGTTTCTTGGAGTAAAATCAGGTCGAATGATTTTAAGTAATTTGATGTGTCTGGATCTTCCAGCTTGCTTGTCAAACCGTTAATATTCCAGATGCATATTCTGAGAATTGTGGAGTCAGCTTTTGCTGAAGTCTGGCCGTGTGCCCTTTGTCACTTCATATCCCCCATTGTTATTGTTCGCCGTGTATTTACCCAGCTAGAATCCGATTGTTGCATTGTTAAGTTTTTTGTATGTGAGAGTCTGCTATTGGACCCTGGAGAGTGACTAAGCGCTCCTTTTAAGATTGATTTAGCTGTTTCTAAGCGATCTTTGTTGCTTTCTTCTAGGAGGGGAGTGGGGTAAGCTGGTCTTTTTCCTGGTTTTAGCTTTATCCCCCACTGAGCGAATTTGTTGGTTTCCTCCAAAATTTGATCTGCGAGGTCATTTGTCTTCCATGTTGTCTTTGTCACTTCAGGGCCTTGTTGATTTGATGAGGATTGAAATTCAATTGTAAGCAAATCTGTTGTATTGATGTGTTTCAGTTCTTTAATTGTGTGGATCAGTCTTAGTATGTTACCCCTATTTAGGGTGTCCACTCTTCCTTGCGATTTATATTCTGGGATGAATAGAATGATATCTGTCTCCTTGAATGCAGTGATCCGGTTTAGCTGGCGTGTGTTTACCTCACATTATTTGATCTCATGTGGGGTTTGATTATTGTTTGTGGCTTCAAGGATTACTGTGCTGGCTCCATAGTGCTCCTCTATCACCTGCTCTTCGGCCAGCTTGTTCCTACTGTATACATTTACCATCGGCTGCTTTTCCTGAAACGTAGTTACCATGTGATGTCTAACTCTGCTTGGGGGTTGGTTGTTGTTTATGACTTCTGTGGTGATTCCGTTAGACTCCTCTGAGGGCTCTTCTGTAGCCTGCGTTTCTCCACTTTGGGTGTTTTCCATTGGCAGATTTTCTGCCCATCTCCTTCCTCTGCTCTGTGCGCTACTTTCCAATTCAGTTATTTTATGTTGCTGCTTGTTTATTACTGAGCTACTATCCTTCAGCACTGTATGTTCAACTGTTAACTTCATCGATGCTGTCGACGTTGGTTTTTCCAGTGTTTTTAAGTTCCTTATAGCTTTTTGTCTATTATCTAAGGGTGGTGTCTTTTTGTCTTGGATGTTCATCAAGATTTCCCTTGTTTGCTCTTTTTCCCCTTTGGCTACCGCTGATTCGTTTTCGTCAATATGGCTTGCTCCTATTGTTTTCCTGTTCCTACCCTTCCTTTTTTGTTTGCGGCGGGCTCGTGCATTCATAAATGTCTCTGCACCAGCCCTGTCGTCGGTTGAGTTGTTTAAAAGGGGTCTTCTGGAGTATGTTTAAGATTTGGAGACGAGTACCCATCTTTGATAGGAATGGGCTGCATGTTACCAGCTCCTATTGGTTTTTCGCTAGGGCCTGTTTTTCCAGACTTAGCCTTCATTGTGGGATGCAACGTTGTATTTGATTTTAGGTCAGCCAGGAGGTTACCTAGCATTGTTGGTAGTGTGGCTAGCTTATCAATTATTGGGGTACAGATGCAATCAGTTCTTACTATTTGTGACAGTTTTGCTGCTTCTTGACCCCTACTTATGAGGCCGTTAAGGTCCGCAAGTTTCCTGTCTATTCCAGAAGTGAATTCAGCTAGCCTGTGAAGAACGGTTAACTGCATATCTAGTTTATCAGATTGATACTGCAGTGCTGTTGCAGATAGCTGGATGGTGTTTAGTAAAGTTACCCAAAAAGTGTCTGAAGGCCCTCTGCTCCCCTCACTATGCAAGTTGATCAGTTCTTCTGTGGAGTTATTGATGGTGGGTTTTACGTTATATGATGCTACTAAATCCTCCCATTCTTGTGACGCTAGGAAGGTCATGTCATTGTCCGTGGTGCACAAATTCTCTTGTAGACGGTTCAGGGAGAGATTGACGTGGTCTGTTCCCCCCTGCTGTTTCTCGACTGTCAGAGTATCTAGTTGTGCACTCATTAGTTTGTATGGAGAACTACTTTTTGGCTGAGGTATTGTAATCCCTCCATCTTGTTCGTTCAATAAAAGCTGTTGGGGAGGGGAAATTAACTGGTCCCTCAGGTCGTGGGATCCCTGGTGCTCTGGGGTTCTTTCTGGGGTTTTTACTGGTTTTATGACCCTCTTGCTCTCATACTTGGACCCCATAGGTGTTTTATTCCGGTCTTCTAAGCTTGCAGGCAAGTCACTTACCGGACTTACCGGGCTGCTAACCCCCACAATCACTTCTGCAGTTTGCCCTCCTTGTATTCCTTGTATTCCGTCCCACGGTTTACTTCTTGAGTGGTTATGGTTTATGGTAATCGCCATATGGCTTTTCTCCGTATGTATTTCTGCGACTGTATTCATTGCATTCACTGTCGTACCTGTTGTTTGGGTCAAATAAGTTTCTGTTCCCCCAGGCTGCAGTGGGGGTTGTAGACCCTCAACGGTTTCGTTGTTAGAATAAATTGCTTTGCCTGGGTCTTTTAAAAAGGTGAATTTCGTGTATATTTTTGGCTGGTAGGTACTTAAGATCTTCCTTGGGGGCTGTCCTTCTATATTTATAAGTTCGTCTATTCTGTCTCTTTTGTCCCTCCTGGATGTTGTGTTAGGCTGATTTACATTTTTGGCTCATTTACGTCTACTGGACTGATTTCATTACTAACTTTTGAGCCAACGGATAAACAGATATTGATGTCTTTGCAGTTTCTTTTGCTGGTACTTTCCGTACCCTTGGTATTGGTTTTTCCAGTGATATCATTTTCTAAGGCTGCCATATTTCCGTGATCTTCTCGTGCAGCTTCCATTCTTTTCCGTTTGGGTGGCGGCTTTGTAATGGGCCTTCTTACCCTACCCGACCTCATAACAGTCCAGGTGGGAGGGTGAATAATACAAGTGCAAGTGCAAGTGTTAAGTTGATATTTTGGTTCGCCGGCCGGGCCTGCTTTTCCAGGCTCAGTCCAAATGGGTGGGGGAGGGTTCTATCTGGCAGGGCTCGGCAGGGATTGACGGTTGACGGCGTTTTATTATACATACAACTACGCAGTGCACCTGTGCTATCTTTGTCAACTTCTCACAAGTGTCTCGTAGTTCACTTTACATCAGCTTGGCTTGAGGGCCACGTGAGGTTAGCAACCCAGGTACTAAATCTGATACTGATGATCTGGATATATCTGTCGTTTTCATAGTGTCATAGCCTGAGGCTGTTGCGCAGGAATCGCCCGCACCCCACTTTTGGTGGACCGGCGGCCGCCAGGCGGCAAACTCAATGACCGCCAGAATTACTCACAGTCTCTTACGTGCATGTGAATAATTGTCGCGGAAAAGCATTGGCTATTATGCTGGGAATTGCTGACCCCGAAGTGTGACCCGCCGTGACCTCAGGTGAAATTTGGGGGATTATTTACAAGCCCCTTGCGTTGCTGGTACGTCACTTTTTCCCATATATAAAAGTGACTCACCGACAGCGCAAGGGGCTTGTAAATAAGCCCCTTAGTGTCAGCGAATGAGGTGATCAGTTTATTTACATTACATGCAATATCTTGTTTTAAATAGCGCTTAACACCACAGTATTCTGTTTAGAAGCGCGGTAAATGGGAGCTGTTGATATAATTGATATAATTGATAAGCTATTAAGCAACTTCGCAGGGGTGGAAAAATTCCCCTGGACCTGCTGGAGATCGAACTTGTTGGTATGAAAGATGTATCTAGTTACACACACTTACATACTGATTTCGTCTTCTGTTCCACTAAAGCACAGGTGATTTGTATTTTATTTGTGTATATATAAGCCATATACGTAGTTTAAAAACATATATTGTCATCCATCCACTGAGATTAAGGATTGATCGGGGGTAGAGACTTGAGCAGTCGCCAAGATCTAAATATATTGTGGGAAATATAATGTACACATTTAGATTTTTCTAAGCTAGACCTGCAGCGCATAGAATCATTGGAACAATGGAATCACTCCGAATGTCGTATGCCAACCAAGGCTTCTGGCGGTAGAAAGGGAAGAAAGAGTGTGAGACGGGGTGTTTCCTCAAAAGAAAATCTGTTAACCAGAAATTACAGAGGTGACAGAATAGCAGCTCAAGGAACAAGTTCACACAGACATTTTTTCTTTTGTGCAAGCCACACTTCAAGCAAGAACAGATGCCGGACAGCAGTGTGATGTCACTAGTCATGTAAAGTTGCCTGATGTATTATACAGTGTTTGTTAATGCTATAGTCATTATGCCTGCTTTGAAAGGGAATGCTTCAGAAATAAATAATATAATATAAGCACAGTACAATGGACGCTATGATCTCTTGGTTTGCGTCTGTCAGCTTTTTTGAAAGTCTGTCAGCATTTCCTAAAGTCAAGCGCAAAGGGAAAAATATATGTAAATAATGTCCTGAGAACATAACTGAATCACTACAAAAAAGTAATTCCCAACTTTTACGCTTCACCACTTTCAAATGTCACCAGCCGCCACCTGGGTTTAGCCCATATATAGAGCATGGGGCAGAAAAAAGACTTCGTAATTAAATTTTAAGTACACTGGCTCCGATTGCCAACTGTAACCCCTCTAGTCCACGTGGTAGCCCTTTATTGGAGCCCCCGGGTAAAAGAAACAAGCATTTTCAATGCAATAGGTCTCGCATTACTGAAAGTTTGAGCTATTGGCGTTGCAAATAATAATGCAACGCCAATAGCTCAAGCTTTCAGTAATGCAAGACCTATTGCATTGCAAATGCTTGTTACACATGTTAACACTATCTGGACAAAGCTTTCACCTTATTAGTACCAGTTTGACACCCAAATACAACAGCAAGAAACAGACAGGTGACCAGTCAACCTTTGTGAGAGGTTTTCCACTGTGCGGTAACATGTCGCCATGGTTTTAGAAACTTTTGATCCGTTTGAGCTAGATACTTTTTGTTGTTGTTAAAATATGCAGATTGTGCAGCAGATGATGGAGTAAGTGGCAAACATGGCTGTTGGACTTTGCCCTCTCTGCAGGGTCACCCCCAAATATTTTGCCTTTTCAAAAGAGAATCAGCTCTTCTAGATGCAACAGAGTAGATCAGGGCTATTGCTGATAATAGGGGAAAAGCAGCCTTGATTTTACTTGATCTCTCGGCCGTGTTCGACAAGGTTGACCACTCCCTTTTGATCAACAGTCTCAAACAAATCATCAGGGATAGAGCACTAAAATTACTCAGCTCCTTTCTTTCTACTCGCGAGCAAGTAGTAACTCTTGGAAACTTCACTTCTGATTCTTTCACACTTCCCTGCACGTTTCCTCAGGGGTTCTCGCTGAGTCCCACCCTCTTTAATGTATACATCACCCCCCTCATCGAGCTCATCAGATCATTTGGCTTCTCAGTTCTCTCATGCGCAGACAACACTCAGATAGCGGTATCAGTCTCCTCGAACCCCGAAATAATTGCCAAGTGGTTTAACATCTGCATGAGAAACATTGTTGAATGATTGCAGAAAAACTGTCTGAAAATTAACTCGGAGAAAACAGAGCTAATGCTTTTTGGGAATAATACCTCCTTTTGGAGTACAGCATGGTGGCCTTCCAACTTAGGCTCTCTTTCGTCGCCAGCTGGTGTTTGCTGACCATGTAAATCAGGCAACCTCTGCCTGTATCTTTACCCTGAATGTTTTAAAGAAAATCCTTCCCTTTCCTCCCTTAGAGATAAAGAAAACTGTAATTTCTGCCCTAGTGATTTCGAGGCTTGATTATTGTAATACGTTGTATGTAGGCTCTCGACTATTCATGTTATTCCAGAGCGCTCGTGGTATCATTTTACTTTGAAAGGCACATAACTACGCAACCTGGCATAATGGCATAATTTTGGCAATTTCTTGTAACAAGCATAATGCAAAATTCCTGAAATTATTTCAATTATACCTGCATAATTTAAAATTCGCCTGGGTCTAATTTCCACTGCCTTTGAGATATTGGTAAAATGTCATTTTTTTTTGGTTGCAAAACATTGATACATTATTTGGTATTTGGAAGGGATGCCTTCAAGACGCCCTTTCCAAATACTGAATCGGCATCCATTCGGAATCCCAAATTAGGAGTCAGAAAAATGTTTCCTTCTCTGAAAATGGCATTAGTACATAGAAAAAGCATTTTAACTGTCGGAAACACAAATTGGAGCATTTGCGATGGTTAAAATGCTTACTACCACCTGGCCCATTGATAGCAATGCTTCAAATTATATGTAGAGTGGGCTTTGGTTCCTTCCAGAGGACTATTGCTCTCTTACCTCATGCAGTTGACTATTTGGTGTATCATTCCATCTTCTAGGGCTGCTTTCATTAGAAAACACGAGAGACTATACTAAAGGCCACTAGAGTTGTTTGATTCTGCGGCTGCAGCTTTTTGCGCATAATTATGGACTAGTCACATTTACCACATAATCCATCATCTGCTGCATAATCTGCAAATTTTAACAAAAAAAATGTTGTTTCTATCTCAAATGGATCAAACGTTCTTAAAAACTCGGCAACATGTTTTCACACGCAGTCCTAGGCCCTCCGCAAAGGTTAACTGTTCATCTTTCATTTTCTTGTTTTGTATATTTAGTTGTTAAATTGACTATAATGAGGTGAAAGCTTTGCCCAGACAGTATTACCATGTGTGAAAAATGACAAAATAATGAATTAATACTATTAAAAATGTCCCACATTATGCCTCATAATGAGCTTTTTCTTGCCGAATAATTAAGTATATCCTGCCGCATAATTCCAGTGGGACTCAATCATCACGCTGTTTGTCATGATTAATTCTTTATCTCTGATATGCATCTATACAAAAAACAATCCTTGCTTGCTACTTTGTTTAAAAAAATTACCAAAGCCAACAGGACAGGCTTTGATGCGATAAAAAGCATTTGTGAATGCAAAGAATGTGAACAGCATTTGTAAAAGCCTGTGTTTACAAGCGTAGGCACATTAAAGCCAGAGATATTTGCTTAGCCCATGCGTTTTCATCTAAATGGATTGGTCGACCCTGCCTGTGTCTGAACTCTGCACTGCTATGGGTCCTCCAGATGCCTAATGAAATTACGAGGTGGCCTCTGGCTCCTAAATCACCAGCTCTGCTCTTTCTCATGTTCTTAGTAGCATTTTACAGAAGCAGTTCCCGCCAGAGCACTACCTTTTGTTTCTGGGGTGCTCGCAAAACGTCTTTCGTCCTGCAATATCACTGCTCTGTCACCGCGCCTGGAAAACATGAGTTCAGCCCCCGTGAGAAGGTTCCAGCTCAGTAAGCCTCTCTTCCTGCTCCCATTTAAAACGAGACGTCCCTCGGCACCCAGACGGTAGGACCTGCAGACAGCGATATGACAAACAGCTTCGGGGAAGGCATTGTAAACTCACGAAACGGCAGAAATATAACCGAGCCGTCCAATAACCTGCCTCTCCCGTGACGTCACCCGCCCAGCATGCGTCTGTCTATGTGCGCGAGATGAAGGAGAAGGAAAACCAGTAAGGGAGCGCGGCAGCGAGGCGAACGCGCGCTGCTGCGCGCTGCTGCGCGCTGCTGCGCGTGCTAGCCACCGGTGGGAATGGGAGGAGCAAAGGCGGGACATGCGCCCGCCTTTGCCCAATTAAAAAAAAAAACGCACGCTACAGCCAATGTGGGCTTCCGAAAGCAAAACCACACGCACGAGCGTGTGGGCAGCTTTCAGAAGCCCGTACAAGAGGTCTCGTGCTGCGCACTGCAACGCTAGGCGCGAGACCTAAAAAAGGAAAGGCTAAAAACGTATCGGCGAGCAAGTCGACTAAAGTGTGCAAAAGGGTCCCAATGGTTTCCCCCCAGGCTCTGAATACAGCCCTTGTTCCCACACCGCAGTTGCCCCCCGAAGCATCCTTGTGTCAGAAGCTGGAACAACTATTTATCACTTTTCTGCACCCCAAATGTTTCTCACTCCATCCCAGGTGTAATGTTGGGAGCACCGAATCATCCTTGTTGTCATCCTGGGGCTCTGGATTTCCCTAATCCCCCATTATCCAATCCTCTTATTTCAGGAGAGCTTTGTCATTCAGGAAAAGCAGGACCTGCTAGTACTAACATAGCTAATCACCCAAAGGAAACTAGCGGGATTGTGGGAGCTTTGGCATATCCCCCTAACAACTCTCACCACCATATGAATTTTGCGCAAGGTGGTCGATTAGATCTCCCACCCGCAGCCTGCCCCTTGTTATAGTGCTTGCCAACATGCCTGAATTGAGAGTGAATCAAAAGGAAACCACGGAGCAGCTGATGGATAAGGCCCTACATTGGCTTTCAATTTTTTTTACTCGTTATCCTAAACTGTATAATCATATTATTATGGCTAGACGTGTGACTTGGGTGGGCTATGGACCAAAAACAATTAAAGGGGATTACATAGTTGTTAATTTTAATAATCAACGGTCAGTTGAGATTTTATTTAAGATTCTCCCCGATATTCCACAGCCGGACACTCAGATCTTTGCCCTACCTTTGGGTTTTTTCTATAAACCACAAAGGTCCATTATTACCACTCTAATGAGACCCAGTCCGAGATATACTCCCAACTCTCACGTTCTTCTGGCTAGTCCTTTTCTTTTCTCCAGGAATAGATATGCTCCACTGACCGACCTTGAATCATGTGATTGACTGCCTGTCTCCCCTCATAAGCTATATTCATCCAACCGCAAGGGACTACCATCACACATTAATTTCTTTTTTTTAAAACTTTCTTTATAAATTTTCAACAATAAAAAAAGACAAAAAAACTTGAGCAGTCGTGTACAGAATCCTTCGAGATAATACTCAACAACATATCTTTAGTTCACGCATGAGAGTCCCAGGCGCCTAGTACAGGTAATTATACTTTTACACTTTCCGTGGCATAGTAGCGTATTCAGTGACATATTACAAAAAACGTTAGGGTTGACTCAAGCACCTCACATACTATTATCCCCATCAGACCCACTAGACTGTTCACAGCCTGATCCCACTGAAGACAACAGTTCTCTACACAACTCTCTCCAACTTGCTATGTCCTCATCCAGCTTTTCGTCTCTTCGACAGGCCTTGATATGCAATTCCTCAGCCAAGGACCACTCACCTACATCCCTTAGCCAATTCTCAAAAGAGGGAGCTCTCTCACCCATCCAACAGATGGACCATCACACATTAATTACAAAGATCTAGCTAATGCCAAAGCAGATTCGGCGATTTTAAGCGTTATTTCTTGGAATATAGCAGGTTACACCCAGAAGAGGAGTAATCACGATTGGTTATCCCTTGTTTCTAATTATGACTGATGATATTCTCCAAGCTTTTGGTTGCATACTAGTTGAAATTCATAATGATTTACAATGCCCTTGTGTTCCTAAGGCGCTGAGGCTAGTTCGCTGGTTTGATGATGACTATTCCAAAGCACTTAAAAATCTTAACGCTGCACTAAAAATAAAGCCAAGAGATATAGATATGGTAAAACACCTACGCTTCTTGTATAAAACAGCGATAGCTAAGAGACCAGGGCTTCTGAAAGAGGAAGCTTGGGAAAAGCTTACCCAGGAGGCGGTCCTAAAGAACAGCAGGGACTTTTGGAACCTAGTGAACGCCCCATTCCTTAACGACGACTCGGAACCTACTACCGATTCATATGTCAGCAAGGAGGCCTGGGTGGCTTACTTCGGTGAGATCTTTGGGATCCGAGATAGCACGGGATCAGTGCCTCCTAGTCTCTGTGCATCTGCACCAGAGAAATATCTATCCTTCAATTTGCACAAAATGGAAACTGCCCTGAACCAATGCAGCCCATAGATTTCTTTTTATCTAATCAAGAACTATGGGCTCCACTTCTTACTAACATGTTCACGCGAGTTGGTGTCCCAGTATTTTGGAAAAAAACAGTTATAATCCCTATATTCAAAAAAGGGGATAAGGATATGCCCAAAAAATTACCGACCCATATCACTGCTAGATAGCACTGCAAAATTAATGGGGTGTCTGATTCTAAACAGGCTTGAGGCTTGGACACAAGAAAGAAACATCTTATCACGCACTCAGTATGGCTTCAGGAAGGGAAAAGGGACAATCGACCAGTGCCTTAACCTTGATTTGTTAATTTCTAAATATACTGCAGCTAAGGATGGCCGTTTATATATGGCCTTTATGGACCTGTCAGTCGCCTTTGATTGTGTGGCCCATGCAAAATTATGGTCCATAATGGAAACCATTGGTACAGAGATGTATTCTGGTGCCACCGCGTGTGTTTGTTATGGGAGAGAGGGTGAAAGTACTAGATCTTTTTAAATCTCTCATGGCGTCAGGCAGGTGTGTCTACTGGCCCTGTTCCTGTTCTCTATCTACACTAATGGTGTGGAAGTTGCCCTGACCGAGTTCGCCATTGATGTACCTAGTATAAATTCCACTCCAGTCCCTTTACTTCTCTACGCAGATGATGGGGTGATGTTGGCCCGGACGGGCAACGCACTTCAGACTCTGATAGAGACGTACACTAGATTTATTAAATAACTTGAACTTCGAGTCAACGAAGCCAAGTCTTTTATACTTGTGGCAGGAGAGAGACCAAAATTAACCCCTAATTGGAATATAAAAGGCAGAAAGCTGTAGATGGTGGATTCCTTCTGTTACTTAGGGGAATAATTCGACTCTAAAAATACATGGTCAAACATGGTGGCTAATAGAGGAACATCAATGGAAAAAAGCATAGGGGCCCTATTTAAATTTATAAAATAGCTCATGTCCAAACCGATAGACGTAATCAAAAAGATCTATGAAGCAAACACACTATCCGTTACCATTTATGGGGCGGCTGTTTGGGACACTGCTAATATAACCGCTTTACAACAAGTAGAGGATCGCTTTTGGAAATGCCTGGTAGGCATATTCCTCCTATAATTGCCATCTGGAACTAGATGTCCCTTTTATATCGGACCAGATCCGTTCTGCCCCTTCCCTTTTGTGGCACTCAGTGTGGAGGAGGAACCAGTTGAAGTTAACACAAGATATTTTGGGAGATTTGCTAAAGCTTGATGGCATATCTAAAGTAAAGTGGCTTCAATTTGTCAAGAAAAGCCTCTACAGCATCGGACAGGCCAAATTATTTGATGACCCGACCTTATGTAAGTCCATCTCAAGGTAGGAACTAAAACATTACTGTTAGAAAAGCTGAGGTGAGATAGATGGGAGTATAGCCATAATAAGCCTAGTGTTAAAATATAATTGTCAACACCTAGAATCGACCCTACGGCTTTTTCGTACTTAACATTTGTAACGCATCCCAAGCACAGATTTTTATTAACAAGATTTCGGTTGAATTATATTCCCTTTATGTTGGGTTATCCATCTAATACATATTCCCTGGATGCCCTCATGCCATGCCCTTGTGACTCTTATTCCCCTCAATGTGATCTTCACCTCCTATTTTTCTGTAGTTTGTATAATGAGGAAAGGAGGTCTTACACCACACCTTTTATGCGCACGTTTAAATTTCAACAATGCCGCCCAGCCGATCCTTTTATCTGTTATTGTTTGGCTTCCTTTTTTCAACATGCTTTAGTAAAGAGACAACAGAACCAGTGATGTGTGTCAGCGTGAGCAAGATTCTAGTTCCCCTCATATGTCAAAATGCCATATCTCAAATGTATATGTTCTTTTATATGAAATTGTGAACTGATCCCTTTTTTAACTTTAAATATCTTTTTATGTAGCTGCATGATTGTATTTTATTCTTTGTAAATAGTATACTTTTATGCTGTTTTACTATTGGCGAAATAAAGTGATGATGATGATGAATGTCAAGGTCCTTTCCAAGGTATTGGCCATGAGGCTGCAGATGGTAGTGTCGAGCCTGGTAGTGGACAATCAATGTGAGTTTATGCCGGGGAGGGGCACCCATATAAATCTTCGTCGTTTGTTGCACCTACTGCACTCACCGCTGGGGACGGACCTGGAGGTGATGCTGGTGGCACTAGACATCGAGAAGGCCTTTGACACCCTGGGTTGGGAGTATCTATGGGAGGTTCTGTGGTGTCAGGGAGTAGGCCCGGAATTTTCGACGTGGGTTCACCTCCTCTATGCCGAGCCTAAAGCGTGGGAGCAGACAGGCGGGATGGTGTCTGAGACCATTTGTGTGGAGAGAGGTATTGCCCCTTGTCCCCGCTACTTTTTGCCTTGGAGGTGGAACTCCTGGTGGAGTGCCTGAGGCAAGACCAGGCAGAGTGGGGTATTCGTGTGATGATTATGGTGCACACTGTGTAGATATATGCCGACAACGCTCTCCTGTACCAACGCTCTCCTGTACCAGGGGACTCGATTCCAGCACTGATGGACGTTCTGGAGGATTTTGATAGAGCTTCCGGGCTGCTTGTTGACCGAACCAAGAAGGAACTGTTCCCGTTAGCGTTCAAGGGCGGAACTTTCTGATGTAGGTCTGCTCTGGGAGCTGGTGACATGTCAGTATCTGGGGATGCAAATTGCCCACGAAGTGGTACCCCAGTATGACCTGAATATGGAAAGGGTGACTGCTGGCTTACAACATCAGTCCAGTTTTGGAACACACTCCCGGTGTTTGTGATGGGTAGGGTAGACCTGAGTAAGATGGTGCTACTGCCCCGCTGTCTGTACATGATGCAGATTTCTTTCTGTGATTTCCTAGGGCTATGTTTATGGAACTCAATAGCCTATTGGTAACTTTAGTGCGGACTGGCAAGAGGAGCCAAGTCAAATTAGAAATTTTGAAGCTGGACCCTGACGAGGACGGGCTGGGACTCCCGGATTTGCAGCTCTATTATCTTGCAGAACGTCTGCAGTATGCGGCTCTGTAGTGCGTCAAAGTACCCAACTGGGAAAAATGCTTGTTGCTGGCTCGACGAATGTCGATACCCTCCCGAAGTTGTTGATAAGTGGCACTGGGGTGCCAGTGGACTGCCCCCACATAGTGAGGCAGGCGGCAGCACAGGAGCAGGCGGTTTGGCAGGTTTTTACATAAGGCAACATACGAGCGACTGCTCCCTCTTTGGTGGTTGAAACCCCTCCAACAAATGCAGTCCTCGATGGATATGATTCAGTGGCTAGAGGGCGGCTGCCAAACGGTGAATAACCTGCATCTGAACGATACCTTCATCACTATGACGGATGTTGCCGCTGTTTAGTATACCACCGGGGCAGTTCCTACAGTTTGCTAAGCTCTACCGCACGCCTCGGGGGATCTGGTTGACCTTTCCTGCGGAGCCGGAGGAATCCTGTACACTCGGGGTCATATTGGACCCAGGCACAAGTTGGGGTCGATTACGATCTCGTTAGGAAGGGTTCCGAATCGGATTCGGGTTTGCCGAATCCGAGATGGAGCCTTGTTTCCGACTGAATCGTACCCAGTTCCGAACGAGTAATTACAATGCCCGTAAAACAGTAGGGCTGTCCGAAAGGCATTCGGATCGGTCAAGTCTTTCGGATCCGATTCGTAAAGCTCTTTGGGCTCAGTTTCCGAGTGAGCGAGTACGATGACCAATTCGGACAGCCGTTCCAAATCGGTTTCTCCGGAACAAATAGGCTGTCGGAATCGGTCTTTGGGGGCCTGTAGCAGGCCCCCCTTCACCCGGGGCCCTCCGAATCGGGCCCGTGGGGGTACCCAAGGGACCCCCCTTTCCAACCATGCATAGTGTGGCAGGCACCATGGGGTGCCTGCCACAGGATGCAACGTTTTCCCCAACCACCCCTTTCTTCATTGGGAGCCTGTGTTCTCGTTCTGAGCACAGGCTCCCATTGAAGGCAATGGGAGTCCGACCAAATCCTATCTGGATGCATCGTAATCGTTCGGTCAGACTCCCCTGATCCGAGTCGTTCGGAAAGCATTCCGGAACCAATTCGGTCGGAATGCTTTCCGAACAAAATCGAAATCGGCCCCTATGTGTTGCGCTGAAGGCTGACAGATGCATAGAAGTGGGGCATGTACGCGCTATCTGGTTGGCAGATCTGGGGAACCCTCTCATGGACGCCGAGTGGAAGCGGGCCTGCGCCCAGGTGAAGGACACTGCAAGTAATGCGCTTGAAGCTCACGTTTTATTATTTGCACCGGGTATATCTCATGCTGCAGAGGTTGAATAGTATTTTCCCATGTCACCTAGCTGCATGCCCTAGATGTGCCATATCCCCGGTATGATTTCTACACATGACGTTAAGTTGTCTGCAGCTGGATGAATACTAGATTGGAGTGCTCCGTGCACCCTGTGAGGTCACGGGTGTCAATCTGGACAGAATGGTGCACAATTGCCTGCTCAGACTTTTACTGCTCCCCAAGGCGGTGAGAAAAATGGGGTATCGATTCGTGTGGCTGGGGCGGTTGTATGATAGGACCGAGAGTGGATAAACCATGCATGCCTCTGCCATGCAACCTAAACAATGAATGCGTCTTAACCGTGCATTCCTTTACCACGCATGCCTTTACCATGTAATTTCGTGGTAAAGGCATGAATGGTAAAGGGATATGCATGGCTAAGGTCGCAACATCTCCTCCCCCGCCCTAAGCTACGATCTCCCCTCCCTTACCTTGCGCTGTCCCTACAACTACCCCAACCCCTTCCACTGCCCTTAGGCAAACCCCAATTTTAAAAAACGACCCAACCCCCCCACCAGCTCTAAAAACTACCCGCCCTCCCCTAAGCTCTAAAAAGTACCCCGACTACCCATTCCCCTCTCCCTGTCCTTAGGCCTAAAACCCTGTCCCTTAACCCTGTCCCTTAACCTGACCCAGCCAGTCCTGACCCACCCCTAAAAACTACCCAACCTTCCCCTACGCCCTAAAAACTACCCCAACTACCCATTCCCCTTCCCTGCCCTTAGGCCTAATACCCTAACCCCTAATAAAAAACTACCCCGACCCCCCAGCCCTTAAAACTACCCAACCCCTCAGCCCTGAAAATTGCCCTTGACGCCCCCCAGCCCTTAAAACGACTCCACCCCCCCCAGCCCTGAATACTATGTTCAACCCCCCCAGGTCTGAAAACTTCCCCCGACCCACCCCTAGCCCTGAAAATTACCCCAACCCACCCTCAAGCCCAGAAAACTACCCCCAACCAACCCCGAGCCCACAAAACTACCCCGACCCACCCCCAGCCCACAAAACAAACCCGACCCACCCCCAGCCCACAAAACAACCCCTGACCCTCCCCCAGCCCACAAAAAAAACCCCAACCCACCCCCCAGCCCACAAAACAAGGCCCGACCCACCCCCTCAGCCCACAAAACAAGCCCCGACCCACCCCCCCCCCCCTGCCCACAAAACTACCCTGTATACCAACTGGGCATGGCACATTTTTTCGGGTTAGTCTCTTTATTGGAGAACTGATTTTACTTAACTGTTCTTTTTGAGGTGACTTCATGTTAACTTGTCCTCTTATATGACTTTCATTGATTTGACCTTCCCTAAGCCAGGTCTGGTGGCTTAGTGGACTAATGCATCCACTGCAGGGGCCTGTGTTCGACCTCATGGTCACAGGTTCAAATCCCGGCGGGTCCACTCAGCCTTTCATCCATTTGAGGTTGATAAAATGAGTACCATTGAGTTGGGTAACAATAAACATCTGTTATTCAGCGCCTTGAGTCCCATGGGTGATAAGTGCACTATACAAGTGTTATGTTTTATAATGCATTAATTTATTGATTCTTGATTGATACTAATTTGATGATTTTAAATCTGTAAACATTTTAATCTTTTAATCGACCTTTATAGGTTGAAATCTTAACCTCTCACTGTCTTCCTTGTGGAGCCTAATGTGTTTCACATTATGTAAATATATCGATTTGATGAATAGCCTCAGGTGTCGACTTTGATTTGTCAGATACTGCTTTATGGTCTCTGAATTTGCACAAAGAAAACCGCTAACAATGTAATTTGAATTACTCCACTGTTGCTCCTGCTGGCATTACCGTTGAATACTTTCTGAATGGGTTCCTGTTGTTAAATTATACACCTTCAATGTAATGTAAATATCTACATGCAACTCTTTCTGTTTTTTACAACACTACGCTTACATTACCATATTTTACATTTATGTAAAGCTTCATACCCAGAGAAGACAGCAAACACCTGGATTTTCTTTTGCCTTTAAATGGGGTTTCTATGATTATCATTACACATATACATGTTATGCAACTCCTTTGTAGGCTTTTCCACAATGACAAATACAAAGTTATTCTATAGACCTAGACGACCTTGCATCATTTCCACGTTGCTGTATTTGGGAAATACATGTTTTCAAAGTTACGGAAAATATGTTACTTTTCATCCAACGAACAATAAAAATGAGTCTTGTTTTTGTGTAATACAGAATATGCATTTCCAAATATATTTAAAGAATATTGTCATGCTCCTGATGTATTATGGATAAAGGGATTTTACTATAGAAAGGTTGGAAAAGATTTCTAGGGCCACATGTACAACGGAAACATTTTGCGAGTTCCTAATTGCGACTTTTTGCGACTCGCAATTAGGTACTCGCAAAATGCGTTGTACAACAGTGTCTCAGACACTGTTTGCGATTCCCAATGGAGTCGCAATTGACCTGCCTCATCAATATTCATGAGGCTGGTCCCAATTTTCGACCACCATGTCTGTGATTTCTTTAAAAATAAAGCAATTTTTTTTATTGAAATGCAGCCCGTTTTCCTTAAAGGAAAATGAGATGCATTTAAAAAATAAAAATTAAAAGCTACCTTTTCATTTTTTCAGAGTAGACAGTGGTCCGTGGGACCACTGCCTGCTCTGAAAAACTTTTGGAGCCCATATTCACAAAGGGTAAAGGGTCCCTTGGTGACCCCTTCCTGTTTGCGAATGGGTTACCACTGCCAACACGGAGTCAGTAAAATATGATTTTTTTTGTGACCACATTCCGGTTGCTGAACATTTATAAATGACCCTGCAACTCGCTTTTAGGAAGGGACGCCCTTGAAATGCCCATTCCTAATACGGACTCGCAAACCCTATTTTGTAAGTTAGAAATAGGTTTCCGACTCACAAAATAGGATTAGTACATGGCAAACGACTCTTTAGCTGTTGCAAACGGCCTGATTCTCTGTTTGCGACTACTAAAACGTGTCATGATGTGGCCTTTAGTTGTTAAATTTCTACCAAAATAGGGTTAGCACATGCCAAATGATTCTTTAGCAGTCGCAAATGGCCTGATTCTAAGTTTGTGACCGCTAAAACGTGTTGTGATGTAGACTAAGGGGCCGATTCCGATCTCGGTCGGAGGCGCACCTAACATCATTCGGTCGGGAAAAAAGCCATGCGAATGCCTGTTTCCCGACCGAACCGCACATTATTCCGAACGAGCAAGTACGATGCGCACAACAGCATAGATTCCGACCCAGTCGTACTCACCCAATCCAGGTCCTGTTCCCCGACCGAGCCGGATCCGTAAACGCAGAATCGAGTCGCACGGAAGCCAAAATGCAGCCCCGTCCGGCCGGACAAGTACGATGCGCTTCCCGTACGCGCCGAACCCGTCTGCCACGCACGGCACGTCAAAGCATCCGGGAGAGGAGCACATAAGCTCCGATTCGCGCCACAACACGATCCACGGCTATGAGACGAACACGCCAGTGACGAGGACGAGGCGAAGCAACGAGAAAGACGAACGAGACGAACCAACCATGAATCCCATCGTGCCGATCCTACCAATATTCTACATCTACTACCGGAACAGGCACGGACGCGTACGGCGCAGAAGGTAAGTCAGACACCAACCACAAAAACAAACCACACGTACCCGACATATCACACACACACACAGAGGGATGCAGAAATTACTTACACCAGCAACAGCAGCACCATAGGGGCGGGATGGCCATCACCAAATCCACATATACACATAGGGGCCCGGATGCCTGTCACTACTACAACCCTTACCCAGGGGGTGCCAGATGCCTACCACTACTACCACCCTTACCCAGGGGGTGCCAGATGCCTACCACTACTACCACCCTTACCCAGGGGGTGCCAGATGCCTGCCACTACTACCACCTCTACCCATGGGGGGCTGGATGCCTGTCACTACTACCACACCTACCCAGGGGGTGTCAGATGCCTACCACTACTACCAGCTCTACCCAGGGGGTGCCAGATGCCTACCACTACTACCACCCCTACCCAGGGGGTGCCAGATGCCTACCACTACTACCACCTCTACCCAGGGGGTGCCAGATGCCTACCACTACTACCACCTCTACTCAGGGGTGCCAGATGCCTACCACTACTACCACCCCTACCCAGGGGGTGCCAGATGCCTACCACTACTACCACCTCTACCCATGGGGGCTGGATGCCTGTCACTACTACCACCCTTACCCAGGGGTGCCAGATGCCTACCACTACTACCACCCTTACCCAGGGGTGCCAGATGCCTACCACTACTACCACCCCTACCCAGGGGGTGCCAGATGCCTACCACTACTACCACCTCTACCCAGGGGGTGCCAGATGCCTACCACTACTACCACCCCTATCCAGGGGGTGCCAGATGCCTACCACTACTACCACCTCTACCCATGGGGGGCTGGATGCCTGTCACTACTACCACCCTTACCCAGGGGTGCCAGATGCCTACCACTACTACCACCCCTACCCAGGGGGTGCCAGATGCCTACCACTACTACCACCCTTACCCAGGGGTGCCAGATGCCTGCCACTACTACCACTCTACCCATGGGGGGCTGGATGCCTGTCACTACTACCACACCTACCCAGGGGGTGTCAGATGCCTACCACTACTACCAGCTCTACCCAGGGGTGCCAGATGCCTACCACTAGTACCACCCCTACCCAGGGGTGCCAGATGCCTACCACTACTACCACCTCTACCCAGGGGTGCCAGATGCCTACCACTACTACCACCTCTACCCAGGGGTGCCAGATGCCTACCACTACTACCACCCCTACCCAGGGGGTGCCAGATGCCTACCACTACTACCACCTCTACCCATGGGGGCTGGATGCCTGTCACTACTACCACCCTTACCCAGGGGGTGCCAGATGCCTACCACTACTACCACCTCTACCCAGGGGTGCCAGATGCCTACCACTACTACCACCCCTACCCAGGGGGTGCCAGATGCCTACCACTACTACCACCTCTACCCATGGGGGCTGGATGCCTGTCACTACTACCACCTCTACCCATGGGGGCTGGATGCCTGTCACTACTACCACCCCTACCCAGGGGGTGTCAGATGCCTACCACTACTACCACCTCTACCCAGGGGTGCCAGATGCCTACCACTACTACCACCTCTACCCATGGGGGGCTGGATGCCTGTCACTACTACCACCCTTACCCAGGGGTGCCAGATGCCTACCACTACTACCACCCCTACCCAGGGGGTGCCAGATGCCTACCACTACTACCACCTCTACCCATGGGGGCTGGATGCCTGTCACTACTACCACCCCTACCCAGGGGGTGTCAGATGCCTACCACTACTACCACCTCTACCCAGGGGTGCCAGATGCCTACCACTACTACCACCTCTACCCAGGGGTGCCAGATGCCTACCACTACTACCACCTCTACCCAGGGGTGCCAGATGCCTACCACTACTACCACCTCTACCCATGGGGGGCTGGATGCCTGTCACTACTATCACCCTTACCCAGGGGTGCCAGATGCCTACCACTACTACCACCCTTACCCAGGGGTGCCAGATGCCTGTCACTACTACCACCCCTACCCAGGGGTGTCAGATGCCTACCACTACTACCACCTCTACCCAGGGGGTGCCAGATGCCTACCACTACTACCACCTCTACCCAGGGGTGCCAGATGCCTACCACTACTACCACCTCTACCGATGGGGGCTGGATGCCTGTCACTACTACCACCTCTACCCATGGGGGGCTGGATGCCTGTCACTACTACCACCCCTACCCAGGGGTGTCAGATGCCTACCACTACTACCACCTCTACCCAGGGGTGCCAGATGCCTACCACTACTACCACCTCTACCCATGGGGGCTGGATGCCTGTCACTACTACCACCCTTACCCAGGGGGTGCCAGATGCCTACCACTACTACCACCTCTACCCATGGGGGCTGGATGCCTGTCACTACTACCACCCTTACCCAGGGTGTGCCAGATGCCTACCACTACTACCACCCTTACCCAGGGGTGCCAGATGCCTACCACTACTACCACCCTTACCCAGGGGTGCCAGATGCCTACCACTACTACCACCCTTACCCAGGGGGTGCCAGATGCCTACCACTACCACCCCTACCCAGGGGTGCCAGATGCCTACCACTACTACCACCTCTACCCAGGGGGTGCCAGATGCCTACCACTACTACCACCCCTACCCAGGGGGTGCCAGATGCCTACCACTACTACCACCCTTACCCAGGGGGTGCCAGATGCCTACCACTACTACCACCTCTACCCATGGGGGGCTGGATGCCTACCACCAACAACAACCCCACTCACAGGATGGCTAATACATGACACAACAAGAACACACCAACATAAAGAATGCAACATAAAGACATCCCCCCCAACACCATGACAAGCGTGTGTAGACTGTGTCAAATGCCTACAACACTGAACATGACTTTGAACATACAATGTGACCCCCTATCACATGTGCCACACATAAATGTGTGTGGCCCCCACAATGCAAGCAGGCCATGACCATTGTGGCAATGGGGTCCAAACCCCCATCATCACAGTGACCAAAATGTAAGTGTGGGGTCCATAGCTGAAGCACATTTTGAACATTGTGGCAATGGGGTCCATACCCCCATCATCACAGTGACCAAAATGTAAGTGTGGGGTCCATAGCTGAAGCACATTTTGAACATTGTGGCAATGGGGTCCAAACCCCCATCATCACAGTGACCAAAATGTAAGTGTGGGGTCCATAGCTGAAGCACATTTTGAACATTGTGGCAATGGGGTCCAAACCCCCATCATCACAGTGACCAAAATGTAAGTGTGGGGTCCATAGCTGAAGCACATTTTGAACATTATGGCAATGGGGTCCAAACCCCCATCATCACAGTGACCAAAATGTAAGTGTTAACAAAGAAAAAGCTGCAACTGCCAAACTGCATGGATGATTCCTGGTCACAGAACAACAAACACATCAGTGGCAAAGTAGTGCTTGTGTCCCATAGCAACATAGATTGGGGAGGCAAACAGTGCAGTGCAAATAAGACATACCTTTGGCCATGTGCAGACAAACATCACCCATGGGGGCTGACACTGTCAACATTCATCAATGACACAATGACAGAAGTGACCATCAGAATGCAGACCCACATATTTGCACCAATGGGCACACAAATGCAGATACCCTGTGGAGACTGTAGATGTGAGGTGAACAGATACCATACCATGGCAGCAATGGGACACACAAACAATGATCATTGTGCTGACTGATGACCTAGGAGTCCCAGGGACAGCAGGGGAAACACACCAAACAACATACAGCCAATGGCACACTAAAGATATGCCAATGCAGTGGTGCAGATGCACAAACACAAACAGGCAGACCCACACTGCACATCAAACACAACAGGTGAGGGGGGGGGTACCAGTGTCCCCAGGCAACCACACAACACATGAGGAGGCCTGAATACCAATTACACAGATGTGCATACAGTGCCACACAAAGGTAAC